>JAOUQW010000040.1:1940156-1951943 GCA_028565825.1 Olivaichthys viedmensis | reverse complement strand
CAGCACGCTATACAGGACTACATAAAGTGCAAATACACGACAGTGAGGACGAGTGCAAATATACAATAAATACACAGGACAATAAATACACAGTACTATAAATACACAGGGCAATAAATACACAGTACTATAAACACACAGGACTATAAATACATAGGACTATAAATACACAGGGCTATAAATACACAGGGCTATAAATACACAGGGCAAAAAATACACAGTACTATAAATACACAGGGCAATGCACGCTAACCAGACAGGACAACAGAACGATATTAAAACGATATTTGCGCTGGCCGAGGAAAGAGCTCGCTACGCCGGCTGATGTACAAATAGCCAATTAGCAAGTGCAAGACACCGATGGCCACGTTAGCGCCGCTACACGTTCATGTGTATCGAATTTCATCTTTAAATTGATCATCGAAATCGTAGGAAATTTAATCGCAATTATAATTGAAATCGAATAATCGCCCAGCCCTAATTGTAAGTATAATTTTATATAATTATATATTATTATTTTATATGCGATTTGAGACATAGCTTGTGTGCATCAGAAATATTTTTCCTATTTTAAACATTTTTTATTGAATTTTTTGATACAGTACCGATATCAAAGTTCTGAGTATCGGCCAATACCGAAAGCTGATCTGATATTGACATCCTCTTAGTAAGTGAGCCGACTCTCTGCAAGCTTCTGATTTTAATTTTAAGTTTGTCACAGGTTTGATGGCGACAGGCTGCAAGGTGTGCAAGATCCGTGTCGTGTCCGTCAGCATCACAACGATTCAGGTTGTCTTTCTGGGGGAACCTTTTAAGGTTTTATGTGGAACCCTACAACAGAGGGTTTCAGTTTCCAATACTGATCCAGCGTTTCAGACCGACACTCAGCGCTTCACATGGTCTTTGTTTTTTGCCCTTCTTACACACAAAGTTACTGTTACGGCTCTAACATCCAAACCAACGTAGCAGATTTAACACCAAAAATAAAATGATTTATTTTAGTTTATTGATTTTTAATAATAATACTGTTAAATATTTTTTTTGATAACCTAGAACTTCACCAGTACAAAAGCATCCTGTGCTTTATGAGGTTTGTGGGAGGTTTGTTTGATAAATATGTTCCCCTTCACATGTAATCTGTGCTTGGACTCTGATTAAATCGTCAGTTATTTTCTTCTCGCTATAAAAGTGCACTTTATAGAGTTGAGCTAGAAACGTTAAAACATGTTTAAACCATGCAGTGCTGACCTAATGGCATCTCTCACGAGAATGTTCAGTGTGCCACAGGCATGTGTGTGTGAAAAACCGAGCGTGTGTGTGTTTTCAATTACAATCCAGACCTCTAGCTCCAAGTTGAAAAACCTGATTATCTAAAGCAGTTCGTTTTTGTACTGTGTGCACTTTTATCAGCGTGAACCCTGTGTGACCCACATCTGATCTTTTAGCATCAGCCAAGGTTGAGTTGTTGTTGTTTTTTTTTGCATCATATCGGATTCCTACAAGTTCAGGAAATAAAACTTTGTGTGAAAATGAGAAGAGCTCACGCGGGATGGCAAACCGCACAATAATTACTAAAATATTTAACAAAAATATAAATCCCACAGTCCAAAAGTTACTCCTAAAATGTGATGTTGGGGATTTATTAAGACGTATTTATTTAGCTCTTGAAAAGCACTGTGGCTGTTTATTTCTCATCATAAAGACTCAAATCAGGTCTGAATTTGCCTCGGATGCGATGAGATCTGATACCGAGCTGATAGAAATGTAAACACATTGCTGTTTTCTGACGAAAGCAAAATACGTCACCGCTGTTAGATACTGACTCGCGATAACGTTGAGTAAACCTTTCAGTTAATACTAAAGTTATTGTATATGTCATTAGTCTTCCTGGGTTTTTTACTTGATCATGAAATAAACAAGCAACTGACAATACAGGAAGACGGATATGCTACAATAACATTAGTATCATGAGAAATTATATTTATTAATTCTATTCAGTTCAATTTTATTTGTATAGCTTTTAACAATAGGCATTGACACAAAGCAGCTTTACAGAAATCCGGATGTAGATCTTGTTCCCAACCGAGCAAGCCAGGAAAAACTCCCTGAGACGACATGAGGAAGAAACCTTGAGAGGAACCAGACTCAAAAGGGAACCCATGCTCTTCTGGGTGACATCTGATAGTGAGGTTATAAATCACAAGGAGAAAAGACAAACAGTACTGTGTTTAAAGGATGTTTGGTATGAGCAGATTGTAAATAAGAGTCCTGGGATGAGCATAAGACAGTCTTTATGATTACAGCTGCAGTCTGTAGGAGACGCAGGTCTGCAGTATGGAGGTGAGATTATCCATTTAAGCAGGAAGCTGCGTCCTCGACATGAACTGTTTTTGGAAAGTGTGAGTCTCTATCAGTGATACTTATTGCCCTACTTCAGATTGCTAGTCTTTTTGGGAGGGGGAATTAATTGATTAATTACAGGGGGGGGGGACAGGAATCTGAAGTAAGGGTGGGCGATATTTATTTATCATATCACGATACTTGAAGACGTTTTCACGATACACGACACGTATTACAATTTTAGGCTGCCAGCAAAACAGTGGTGCTGCATTTCTATTTATTTATTATTTTTAGAAACTAGGAAAAGTTGGTTTTGATGATATTTTTATTTCGAATCTACAAAAAGAAATGATTTAAGCATATATAAAGTATATCTTTATGTCCAACCTGCTACTTGTTTCTGTAAGTAACACTGGAGTTAGTCAGTGTTAAAGACTTGACGATACATGTGATGCTCTCAAACAAGTGCAATGTGATATAATGTATTGCGATATCGATATCATAATCGTCACATCGCCCCGGCCCTGATCTGAAGACAGGTTCAGTTTAGACTTCGACGCTAATCTTTGTTTAGAAAGCCCGGCCAAACTGTCAAATGTTACATGCTGAACGCAAGCATTAGAGATTTCATTGTTCTGAAGCTCAGTATGCGCTGTGTTTTGTATGTAGTGAGCTGTAGCAGTAAAGATCCCTCCCTGTCCACACACACACACTTGCCGAGAGTGAGAGAAAGAAAGGGCACCATAAAAGGATTCGACTGTGAAACGAGTCGTCCTGCAGATGTTCACTATTGGAAAAGGAATTTACTTTTTTTTTTTTTAAATGCATTCAGCCGTTTGTTAGAAAATCATAATAAATCATTTGCGACGCTTGAAATGCCATTAGAAATGTTATTTAGGCTTTAAAAGACACAAAACCGTGCTTCCTTCGGTCACTGGGAGTTCAGGAAGGGGGGGGGGATACACTTTCGACGGATACATTTTCTTAAAATAGCCTTTTCTGAACTTATTCCAGAGGATTTGTACTTCGTGGGCTTTTGAGAACATTTTGAATTTAAATGAGGAAGAGTCACAGAAAGCGTTTTCGTTTAAAATGATGATAATCGGTGTTGAAAATTTCGGCATTTTGTGGTTTTCAGTTGTAGCTTCTCCTTTAATGACTTTATTCTTGTCATTCTCTCTGCCTTTGACTGAAACTGTGCCAGCTGTACTGTGTCACATCTGATCCATGTCTTGTACATTATGATGTTATTGTTTCATATGAAACTTTCTCTCTCTCTTTCTGTCCCTGTCTCTCTTCCCCTGTCTGTCTCTCGATCATCCCATCCATCTGGGTGAATGCGCCTGCAAATCCCCGGTGATTTATAGAGACGTTTGGTATGAACATTATTTCATTAGATGATCACAATGACCGAAAACCCATCCAGATCGGCTCCAGTAACCGCCGTAGTGCAAAGCACAATGTTTATGACCAAGCCACAAGATTGCCTGTCGTGTTTTTTGTTTTTTTGTTGTTTTTTTAAATATATAAAAATCCTCATTTTTCCATCATTGGGTCATCTAAAGTCTGCTGTTTTTATTCAGTGTGATGTGGGTTTGTGTTTTTGTGTTTTGCATGCTCCTGGTGTGTTTTTGTTGTTTACTGGTTTATAAGCTGTGTAGCTGTAGAGAGAAAACTAGAACCTGTTCCCTCGTGTAATCCCGCCTGTAAGATAGTTTAGTGCCAGTGTGTCCCGTGTGCAGTGCTATATGATGCTCACACATCATGGATCTATGCACCAATCATACGGCATTACACGTGATGTATTAAAGCTACATCAGAGCCATTAGCATGGTCGCGTTTGATTTGTGCTAACTAGCATTAAGTTTTGTTTATTTTAATATTTTTTTCCCCTCTCATCTTTAGTAATATTAGTAACGGCTGGGTTTTATTCGTGTGCTAATCTCCGTCTCCTTGTGCCCTTTGCAGTGAAAGAGTTTTTAGCCAAAGCCAAAGAAGATTTCCTAAGAAAGTGGGAATGTCCAGCACAGGTGAGCGTCGAAGTCGCCTTCTTAGTGTACAGTAGAAGTTTCAAAGGGTTGTCATGGTAACCGTGATGTGCCGTGAGGTTATTGGGTAATATTTCCATAACTCTTCCTTCCTTCCTTCTACTTATTGTATTTATCCTGGTTTCTTTCTTTTCCTTTTCCATCCATTCTTCCTTCCTCCCTCTTTCTTTCTTGCTTTCTTTCTCTCTGTCTCTCTCTCCCTCCTTTTCGCTCTCTTTTTATTTCGTTCTCCCTTCCTTCTTTTTCTTTTTCTTGCTTTTTCTCTCTCTCTCCCTCACTTCCTCCCCCTTCCTTCCTTCCCTCCCTCCCTCTTCTTGCTTTCTTTCTTTTTCTCTCCCTCCTTTTTTTCTTTTCTTGCTTCCATTTCTCTTTTTCTTTCTGTCTCTCTCTCCCTCCTTTTTCTTTCTTTCTTACTCATCCCCCTTTCTTTCGTTCTTTCTTTTTTATCTCTCCCTTCTTTCATCTCTCTTTTTCTCTCTCCCTCTCTCCTTTATTTCTTGCTTTTCTTCTCTCTTTCCCTCGTTTCCTCCCGCTTTTTCTTCCCTCCCTCTTCTTTCTTTCTTTCTTTCTTTCTTGCTCCATCCCACTTTTTTCTTTCTTCCCTTTCTCTTTCTTTCCCTCTCTCCACCTCCCTCCTTTTTCTTTCTTTCTTTCTTGCTTGCTCCATCCCATTTTCTGTCTTTCTTTCTTGCTTGCTTTCTTTCGTTCTCTCTCCCACCTTTTTTCTTTCGCCACCCATCTCTCCCTTCCTCCCTCCCTTTTTCTTTTTCTTTTTTTCTTTCTCCATATATTTCAGACTGTTAAGTTTTGAGAGCAGTTAACGATGTTTTTAAAATCTGTCTCATAACTTAGTTCATCCCTTCATTACTTTCAGCTCTTTGCAAGCGCAGTACTTCCTGACTAAATCTAAACTCCGACAGCCCCAGTCCCACATGTTTCACACGACCGCAACACACGCTGTTCTCAAGTTTACCAGTTTGGGATTGTGAAACAGCTAAAGGTCATTTGCACATTGAGTTTTTGCATCATACTTTAGCTGCAGTGAAGGTTGTGTGAACCCCGGCTACTGCATTACACATCGGAACATCAGACTGTGGGTACTGGATTCATGTGCTGGTCATCCACGAGCACTACAGTTTATTAAAGTGGATACACATATTATCTACATTTCTGCACACGGTCGTGTCCTTTTTCGCCTACAAAACAAACCCTTAGCTATATCAGCTAACCCTAACACATCTTGGTCTTTCTCTGTTTTGCTGTTTTACAGACAGGATTAGACTGCGTTGCTTTATTACAGGTTTTCCAGTCGAGTTTCTTGTATTTTTAGCCCACAGTAGTCACTTGAGGACAACCAGCCGACCTCAAAGCTAATGCAATTCCGATATACCCGTTCTCATGTACGAGGGGGTTTGTAATTAGTTGGACCTTTTGTAAAAAATAATGACTAAATGTAAATCACCGTTTGTGACTCACCTCTTGATTCAGTTCTAATTGATCAGGAACACGGAGGTAAAGAAAAGACGCTACATGTAATATTAAACAAGTTACAGTGTTTATAGTAGCATCGTAACCTCCTGCAGGTGTTTCAGTGCACAAGCTGCAAACACGACCATTTACTGCATTTTTATAGTCTGGGGAACCCGATATATTTACAGAATTTAGAAAAAAGCAGACTCTTCATGTCCAAGGTTACGCGTTTTTGCCATCAGATGCAGATTTGGAGCATTTTGATACTTGTCCTGCATGGATGCCTGTGTTGGATTGTTCTTTAAGTATTTATGGTTGAATATGTACTTTAACGAGGCGTATCCTGTCTTTTCCTTTAGAGCACGACTTGCCTAGATGACTTTGACAGACTGAAGACTCTCGGCACAGGAAGTTTCGGGAGAGTCATGTTGGTAAAACACAAGGGAACAGAGCAGTTCTACGCCATGAAAATTTTGGACAAACAGAAGGTTTGTTCACCCGTGGATGTGAAATTATGAGTCGGGATGGGCATTTTAACCATTTTTGTGATTTGATTGTCCACATTTTTAAACAAATTTAGTATTTGAATATTCTAACAATAAAATCTTTTATGCTGTTATGAATAAAAATAAATAAATAAATAAATACATGACCAGGTTCTTGCACGAGTATGGAATTTCCAGACTAGGAAAAGCACAGAACTTCAGAAAAACGGTTTGGGGAAAGTATAGATTCAAGATGAGTAAGACTCAAGACACGAAGTTTCTAAATCTCTTCAGTCTCTTGCAGTAATGAAGCCTCCCCAAGACATGTCACATTTCAGGTTTATACTTTTCATTGAGCAGTTAATGACTTTTAAAAGTCTTTGAAAATGACCGTAACATAGAAAGTAAAAAAAAAAAAGCTGGAAAAAGTCGTGAAACGGTCTGTTTTTGTTGTTGCATGCAGCTGTTACTACAATGTAACTGTCTTAAACTGACCTGGACGTGGAGCCTGTCTCTAAAACTTGGTCAGAAACGTTACAGCAAAGATGTTTATAGCCCATATAAATAGCAAATAACTCCATGATAAAACTGTATCGTGTCTGTAATATATCACACAGCCAGAACAAACTTCAAAAAGGGGACAACCAGCTTAAGAATGCAAAATAAAGTGACGAAAAAAGTAGCCACAGCTTCATCATCATGTCACCAAACTAATATTGCAGCATTAGAATAAGAATATGAGCAGGTCCGCTGTAGAAGTAGCTGGTCCTTATCGAGCAAGCACAATTTCAGTTTTTATTCCATATTGCATATGCCTTATTCGAATACCTGATTTACGTAAACAAATACTATGAGGAGTTTGGGAGTTTGTATATATGGATATTTAAATAATCCCTAATTATTACCCGATCACTGAAATGCTTACCATTTTACCAGATAAGGGCTTAAAGACTGGAAAATGTTATTAAAGAATACTTTATATAAAGCATGTTTATTTGTACAAACCCTGGAATGGATGGCTATTTCACTCCTGATTTAAATGATAATATGCATTATGGGCCTGTTGTGTTCTGTATTCGCAGGTGGTGAAATTGAAGCAAATCGAACACACACTAAACGAGAAGAGAATATTACAGGCGGTATCGTTCCCCTTCCTCGTCAGACTGGAATACGCCTTTAAGGTTTGTTTTAGTCTCTTCCTGTTTCTCGCCATGTTGACTCACTGTGTGTGAAACCAGACATTTCCTTCTTCTTCCATCTTCTCAGGATAATTCCCACTTGTATATGGTGATGGAGTACGTACCGGGCGGCGAGATGTTCTCGCATCTAAGAAGAATCGGGAGGTTCAGGTGGGTGTGTCGGGAGATAAAGAGTGTGAGGCCGGGGTTATACTTGCTGTTAACTATGCGTACGTATACGGAAACGGCTGCTGTACGTATCCTGCGTTCATTCGGCACGTCGATTGTGCACGTTCCAACAAATTAACGCAGCGCATGCGTGTGGTGCAATACCAGCATAAACGGCAGGGGGCAGTATAGCGAAGCAACACACCGATCAGTAGGACGAGAGAAAGATAATCTCTATTGTTGAGATTGGTTTAATGGCGTGATACACCCCTGACGCGGTTTCTGCCGTTTTCTCAAGACGCACATTATTATTATTATTATTATCACAGCCTCCTCAATTCCCGCCATCTTCACTGTTTTTGTGCAAAATCAGGAAGTGGTCGAAGAAGATATTCCGGTGCCGGCGATGTTTCGGCTCTGACCCGCCCCCTAGTGGACAGATTTGGAATCATGAAGACATTAACACTATGAAATAACACATTCGGAATTATGCAGTGACCAAGAAAAGTGTTCAACACATCCAAAACTATTTTCTATTTATATTTTCTATACTAGTCAGATTAGGCATTTTTAGTTCAGTGTGTTTAGTGTTTCGTTTAATACACAGTCAGGGGAAAACCGCGAAACTTTGCGGCGCTGTGGCTCTCCAAAACTGGAGTCTGAAATTCCTTGTTTGCATTTTGCATTGTGGTTTGCTCTGAAAGTAGTTCTGACTCGCGTTCTCTTGCTCATTACGTTTGCCTCAGTGTCGGGGGGGGGTGTATTCCTACGTTTTGTAGGCATCGTGTTTGTGTCCTTTCAATTTGTGTCTGAGGCTGTGCTTTCTTCTCCACAGTGAACCACACGCACGGTTTTACGCAGCGCAGATAGTCCTCACCTTTGAGTATCTCCACTCACTAGACCTCATCTACAGAGATCTAAAGCCTGAAAACCTGCTCATCGATCAGCACGGCTACATACAGGTAACCAGCGGCGTTTTTTTAAATTATGTTTTTTATTTATTAAATATTTTTTTTATAATTCTGTTCGAGTGTAGAGCAATGAAATACAATTACATTGCATAAAGAAAAGTACACTCTGCATTTTATTTTCGTTATAATGCACAAATTCACACTCGCCCACCAGCTCGGTAGACAACGTGGCAGCTGTTTGAATAATAAGAGAAGCTTATTAGCTTTCAAGTGCGTAAAGACGGCCCACTTTCGGGCGGCAACAGGGATTTTTGTGTACAGCCCTCGTGTAGTTCTTGTTGTTCTAGCGGAATTCTCACGTTTTATATTTGAATTAATTTGTTCATTCATTTGTCTGGTGATAGATGGCATGTCTAACCGAAAAAATCTCTTTTCCATCACAGGTCACTGACTTCGGCTTCGCAAAAAGAGTGAAGGGCCGAACCTGGACGTTGTGCGGAACCCCGGAGTACCTGGCGCCAGAGATCATTCTCAGCAAGGTAAGACCTCAGCAGTATTTCCACTAACTACACTGTAGTGTGAACTAGCAGCTGAACCAGTGTGGATGGTGTCCTCTATCCTGTTTTTTTAGGGCTACAACAAAGCAGTGGACTGGTGGGCACTGGGAGTGCTCATATATGAAATGGCTGCGGGTTACCCTCCGTTCTTCGCTGACCAGCCCATTCAGATCTACGAGAAGATCGTGTCTGGGAAGGTAGGCACAGCTGATGAAATGGCAAGGTCAGCCTGTAACGTCTACACTTTACAGAGCTGAACACCATCTTTACATGACCGTGTTACTCAACGTCTAGATAAAACAAGCTGACCATCACGTGGACCATTGTCCAGCAAGGGGGTGGATTTCTGCTGTAGTTCTAACCTGTCTATTTCCATTTCCCTTCATTTACTTCTGCTTTAGTGAAATTATTGCCTGAATTGATGTTGATGGCTCAGTTAATGGCTAATCCTGCTTCTGATGGTGCCATCTGTCCCTCCTCATATCCCACCAAACATGATTAGCCACAGTTTTCATTAGGCTAAGCTGTATCTTTGGGAAAACAGGCCTTTCCCAAGGCGGGTTGGGAAATTTTAAAGCTCTATGTTTTAGCCATGGCAAGTAAAAGTGAAATTAGAATACTGATTTTTTTATTTATTTTTTTTAAAGTAATTGTCATACTGCACAGCAAAAATCCTCCTGTTTCGTAATCCCCTCCTCACTAGGGTTGTCAGGATAGCAGAACCCTAGTGTAGTGTCGCGATTCTCGATACCAGAAACGACACACACACACAGACGTCACTGAACACCCAACATTCTGATTGTTAGCGCAAAATTACGATTTCCTCCTTTTTAGGAATCTAAAGCTCTTCATAAGTTTAAATAAAACAAATAAGTAACTCAAAAAAATTCTGATCAGTCGGGACTCGGGGAGGCAAGTTGCTGTTGTCTGCCGTAAGTTCTCCCCAGGACTTGTGACTCTTTTTGCATATTGGTTGTGTTATGTGTGTTCGCTGCCCATCAGCGAGGTAACCAAAAATACGCCCAAATCTCACCGAGCCCGTCTTTTCCACAACTTAAGGACGTGAAATAACTTTTCTTTAGTCGTGCACTTTGCCGCTCGAGCCACTCATGCTGCAATTTGAAGGTCAGATTAGTGTTGGTCAATTTAAATGCAGCATCTAAAGTATCAAACGTTGTAGAATCGAATCGTTGTAGTATTGAAAAGGTATCAAACTTTCGACATCTCGTGCAGCTAAACTTGTTCTTGCAGCATTTGTCAGTTAGATCAGTTCAAGTGGAAAGTTTGTGATGCATCAGGAAATCTTAAACGAGGTCAGCGGTGGGATGGCATGTGTAGTCTTCGGCCTCACCGACTGAAGAACTGAGCTCAGTGGAAAATGGCTACTTCAACAAACGGCAGTGATTTTGGGGGATTTTTGTGTTGACTCCTGCAGCACATTCCTGTTCTTTTCTGTAGGTACGGTTCCCGTCCCACTTCAGTTCCGATCTGAAAGACCTGCTGAGGAACTTGCTTCAGGTCGACCTCACAAAACGGTACGGCAACCTCAAGAACGGCGTCAACGACATCAAAACCCACAAATGGTTTGCCACGACAGATTGGATCGCCATCTACGAGAGAAAGGTGCGAAATTTACTCATATAGAGAACTTGGAGTGATAAAGTTCTATCTGTCCGTTCATGATATTGAGATATTAAGTTTTTATCCTTAAGGTCAAAGCAGATACAACTTTTTAACTTTTATATTTTTTTAATACTTTTAAGCGATATTTTGTTGTAAACCTTCTCACATATTTAAAACATTAACAAATTTTTGCAACAACAAAAAGAAAAAGAAGATGAGACCTGATCATTCCAAGGTCACGATATGTATCTGGTTTACAAGCGGTTGCCAGGATTTCTATTGTGCCCATAACTTAAGGAGGGACCTGTTGAGTACCTGAGACCTTATATATGTTGCTTTATCGCGTTAACGTGGGCTGATCAAACGCCGATATGCATCCAAACACAAATCCGATCTACTAATACTAATGTTTCAGTGCCCCACTTGTTTATATGTACAGCCATTTCCCGTATAATAAAATATAAGTATTTAGAGATACTTAAAATCAGATTTTTTTACTCGCTGCGGTGGAGCAGAATAAAAAGGCGCGATCATGAACGCTCCTGGTGTGAACGCTCCTAATTAGCAGTTCCTCCATTTAAATTATTATTATTATTTTTTTATTATTTTTTTATAAAAAACAAGGGACCACGGCCTTCCTTCTTCTTTTGTATTGGCTCACACGTAGCGAAATGAATCCGCTACCAGAAGAGAACTCCTTTTTTCGCATTCCCTCGTACCTTCTCATTAGCGTGAATTGGCTTTTTTTTGTGGTAAATTTTATTGCCGTTCAGTCTGACTGCTCCTTTAATCGTCTTAAAGTGGCATGAGGATGCACGACCGATTCCTTGAACCGTGTTGACTGTGTTTTTCACCTCGCAGGTGGAGGCCCCGTTCATCCCGAAATGCAGAGGCCCGGGAGACACGAGCAACTTCGACGACTACGAAGAGGAGGACATCCGCGTATCTATTACAGAAAAATGTGGAAAGGAGTTTGCCGAGTTTTAGTTTGGACACGTCAGAGCTAT
>JAOUQW010000040.1:1876603-1890377 GCA_028565825.1 Olivaichthys viedmensis | reverse complement strand
GAGCGCAGGGTCAGCCATGATACAGCGCCCCTGGAGCAGGGAGGGTTAAGGGCCTTGCTCAAGGGCCCAACAGTGGCGGCTTGGTGGAGCTGAGGCTTGAACCCACGACCTTCTGATCAGTAGCCCAGTGCACTAACCACTGAACCACCACTGCCCCTTATAGTTACTGTCCAACACAAAAGTAAAATAATTCTAAGTGTAAAAGACTTTACCATATATATAGATTTGGTATGTAATTTTTGTATTGTCCAAGTACAGAAAATATTTTGCTTGGTGACACCATGTAAACTGACGCGCATGCAATTATGGTGGATTTTAGAGCAGACAGTTGCACCAGAGCTGCTATACAGCTAGAAATTCTCTGCAGCATCAAACACTTAGCAAAGGCAACACCTGTTTGTGAACAGTTCATGATCAGCGCAACAGCAGCTTCCAAATGCCTGGAGGAAATGGAATCCTGTTGTCACTGGATTTTTAATAAGTGTTTAATAGATTTCCCATGATTGGTAATGTCCTTTATTATTCATTATACTTTTTTCGCTCGCTAGCGAACTGGATGTTAGCTAGTAGGCAAAGCTGCTATGATCTTGTAGCTATGTTAGGCTCTTATTAACTCAAAGGAGAAAAATGTAACAGCAGGTTACCTTTTGTGGTATAATAATACCTTAGAAATCGAGAAATGTAATTGATTGACCCTTCCTGTATATTATTTGTGTTTTTTTCAATTATACCTAGCGTTGCCTAATTAATCCAGAACACTAACTTTTCCAAATAAAGTGGCACTACTGATCTCATGCCCCACTTACAAGATTCTGTATTTTCAAAATATAAATATACTGTATTTACTTTTTATACATTGTTTTGGGCAGTGTTTTGTGGTTTGTTTAAAAAATACATTTGGGTTTTTCTATATCACATATCTAAATATATTTTTATATACTTTTGCCCATTGTTATGGCCACTGACACTTTTCTTGTTGCCCTGTGGTTTGACTGTGTGCATCTTCTGATAAAATGAAGGTCAGATGTGGATAAATAGTTCAATATAATAGTTCAGGATAAATCATTGAACATCATGCTGAAAAATTTCATGTCTGTTAAATAAAGAAATGACCCCCTTTATAGCATGCTGTTCGTCTCTTCATTTATAGAAGTAGAATTAAACATCATAATCTAACATACATGTATAAAGTGGGACTAAGTATCAGATACAGAACCACAATATACAAGACAGTACAGAGCTCAGTACACACGACTACATAAAGTGCAAATGGTGCAGCATTATAAGACAAGCGTGCAGTATAAGACAAGCTCAATGTATAAAGCTACACCACTACAGTTTCATTAGGTGTTAAACCGATACAGAATTAACATAACATTAGGATCTAATTATCACAGACACACATCTTTCACTTCTCCTTTTTATCTGCTGTAGCTAAGGCATGTTATTCTTTCCATACAGCTTTTCTGAATATCCACAGTAATACGTTGCAGTGTCATTTTCCTCAGCAGTTATGATCTGTAACCGATGATGGGCTCTGGATCTGACCCTGGTTAACATCACATATCTGTGTGTGCAAAGTCCTTCAGCGTAGCGCACATGCGAGGGCGCTGTGACGTTGTAGCTCAGCAGCAAGTGTGGGCCTTGTCCAGGATCCTGCTTGTACCAGCTCATCCCCCCGATGCTCATGTTGGTCTTCAGTGGGCAGGTGAGGGTGACATTTTGGCCCTGTTTCACTGAGACACCTGTGGAGGTTTGCCATAAAAAGCCTAGAAGAACACGCACGCATGCACACACACACACACACACACACACACACACAAACACAGTGTCTGTAGTGAAGATATTAGAGAAATTGTTCTGAAAATGGATTCTAAACTAAAAGCTAAAATCTAAACTAACAAATAAAATTACCTTTATGTTTCTATTTAGATTTAATATTAAATACAGTAACGTATTATATTATATTATTATATAACAGTTATTACATTATCATAATCACTGCAAGGTTGCAAAGAGAAGAGTACCACTTAGATAAGCAAAATATTATGAATGGGACATTATGGCAAATTTATATTAATCCACTGTAATATTGTATTAACACAATCTGGGATACATTTCAATTATTAAATGAGTAGCAAAGGAAGAAATAAGGTACTTACAGTGCCATGTGATGCAGAGGAAGAAAAGCAGATTAGCTTTAAGTGTCATTTCGGGTTCCAGAAATTGGTTGTGTGATGTGAGCTTACAGGCAGCTGCTACAGCAGGACTCTCTGTGTGCTGACACGTATTTTCTTACTAATAACTGATACCCAGTTTCTTACAGCCCACAGGTTGACTGGGATGGACTTAAAGGAAGTGAAACTACCACAATGAGATCTACTCTATCACCCCTACCAGGGTATTTTTACACACAAATAACTGATGGCCTATATAGCATGCCTATATGCTTGTTTTTGCTTATTAACGAAGTATTCAGACCCCTTTACGTTTTGTTATGTTACAGCCTTACTCCAAAATGGATTAAATTCATTTTCATACTCCATAATGAAAAAAGCATAAATAGGTTTTCACTAAGTTTTGTAAATGTATTAAAAATAAAAACCTGAAATGTCACATTAGTTTTATGAATGTAATCAATTTTAACATAACAAAATGAGGAAAAAGTGAAGGGGTCTGAATACTTTCTGAATGCACTGTATATAAAAAATGAGACATGGTGCTGGTAATTTAGTACACTCACACACCCAGACAATAACATCATTTTAAAACAATGTTTACACATGTCAAAACTACATCATGGCTTTTTTCTTCTTCTATACTGTATACTATACATGGTTCATACAGCTTTTCTAAAATGAAGTATTTTTTATAGCACCTTTAGATTGGATAATTAGACTTTTCCCACTTTAACACAGATCAACATTTAAGCTCAATATAGGTTGCATGTCTTTGGCATTAACGGATGAGTTTGAATAAAATGCAATAGCATCATTTCTACCTGGAAGGGGTTGAATAATGTTAGGTTGTTATTTTAATTATACCTTCAAAGAATGCTAGTTAATAACAGTAACTAAAGTTACGCTAACTGTCGGTTCGTAATCTGCATAATGTTCTTGCAATGCTCAAATGTGTTATAATGCCTTCTTAGACTGTTTGCCACAAATTCTAGAAGACCTTGTCGATATCTTACAGAAAGCATGTTCAGCTCTTGTGGTAACCACCACCATCCTTTTCTAATCATTTAAGTTGAACTGGTAGCCGGCCATAATGGTGTAATGTTAGTGAGCAGGTAAGCATTTGTTAATTGTAGAAGGTACCTGCCACCTGCCAAAATCATCTAACTATATCTAACTTCAACTCTACCTCCAATCAACCTCTATCCAACTCCATCATTAGATGTTTATGTCACATCCCCATCTGCCAGTCAAAACTGCATGTCCCAGAATCCCCCGCTCACACTCGCATCACGCGGCGAACCCACCAACTCACTTCCGCGTTCGCATTCACCCTGCTTCTGATCACACACACCTGGTCTCAATCAGCATCACACTGAATCACACGCACCTGTCTCCAATCACTCCCTTCCTATATCTGCTTCAGTCCAACACACCTTCAGTGCTAAGTTTTGCTCCATATGAAATGCAACATCTCATGAAGCGTAAACCTGACTGATCTCCCGTTAACGACCCCGGACGGGACAACCCGACTTCCGCACCAGCCTGACCCTCTGACATTCCGTCTGCTGATCGCCCGACGTTTCGCCTGTTCCCCGTTTCCGAACCTGCCTAACCCTTTGATCTTGTCTGCCTGGTGCCTCCTCGCCCCGAGCCTGCTCTTGCATCCACCCTGTCACCAGCCTGACAGACATCTTCAGCCATAATGACAATCAAAATGGTTTTTGGTATACACAAAAAGCAAAAAAAGAAACTGATTATTGAGGTGTTTCAGTAATACGAAAATACAAACTCAGAAATTTCCAAAAACTGTAACGCTTTGTATACTGGAGTTAGTCAGTCATCCCTGTTTTTCTCTGCAACTGGTGCAGAATGCTGCTGTTTAGGTGCTCTGTGGGGTGAAAAATAGGGAGCATATTACTCCAATTTTAGCAGCACTACACTGGTTAGCAGTCCATTTTAGAATTCAATATAATGTACTTTTATTTGTTTTTAAAGCTTTCAATGGGCTGGGTCTAAGTTATATTTTAGACTTGCTCTGTCTATATTCGGCTCCCAGATTCATTAGGGTCGTCCTCTCAGCACCTTCTGCCTGTTCCTCACTCTCGGCTAAAGCTAAAGGGCGACCATGCTTTTGCGGTTGGCACTCTGAGGCTATGGAACTGTATACCTATGTGCTTCGTCTCTCTAGCAAATTTTAAAACAAGGCTTAAAAGACATTTTTATCTATTAGCATTTGGAAACATGGTCTCAGTCAGAGGAAGTATGGTTGTATTTTTTGATGTGTTGTGGTTGTCTTTTAATTATATTTATTTCTGTATGTTCCTTTTGCTTTGGATCAAACACTTGAGATTAGCATTGGATCATCGAGGGTTGTGTGAAATGGGCTTTATAAATACATTTTACTTACTTACTCTACTTACTAAATTATATGCTGTATTTTTACATAAAAACAGTTTCATCTGTTTTGTGATCATTTCCAGATGTTGGTAAACTTCACTTAAATTGAACGCGAGACAGAAATTCAGTCATGAAAATGATGAAATACGGACAGTTCATTTTTTATCTTTATAATGAACAGTTTTTGTCATGCAATAACCGTTTCACATTCTATAATCTCATAGCACATATCAGATACAAAATATATTGAGGATATTTAATTGCATCCTTATTAAATTTTTCAAATAGCCACAGCAATTATGTATTTGGAAGCTGGCTCTTTTTGGCTTGAGAACCTGACCATGACCATCATCAGCTCGACTAAGCAGATGATGAGCCAGAACATTGAGTACAAAAATCTCAATGGTGATTTTAATTTTAAGTTCAAACCTTGCTGCTGCCAGGCCTTAAACATTAGTCATCAAATATTTTCTGACTGTCTGGACCTAATCACTTATGGGATGATGAAACGACTGATAACGAGTCTGAAAATTACTTCTGAGGATCAGAATGTGATTTTGGCGGGTAGAAAAAAACTTAAGGTATCATAGTGAGATAATATTAAGGAGGAGAGAGTGGGCCGTATGAAAGGGTATGCGCTCCAGGCTGAGAGATGAGAGAGCTTGTACAGTGGACTTTATTACTGATATGGTGTGCATCTGAGTAATGACTTTGGCCGAGAGCATCCTGGATCTCCCTGTCTTTCCTATTGCATTATGGGATTTAGGACGCTGAGGCTAATGCCTTGGCTTTATTGAGCATCTGCCTTTGACATTCAAGCCCCCCCATATCGCTTTTTCACACACACACACACACACACACACACACACACACACACACCCTAATATGATGACTGGCTAATCTTGAGGAACTGTTATATACTGTATATACACTATATTTAATATATAATATATAATACATATAAAAAATATATAAAATCCACTTTCTGTGATCGAACTGTTATAATATTCACGCTCTGCTATCTGCTACACTGCAGAATCACTTAATTGACCTATTTGAACGCTTGGCATTACAGACGTTATTTATAGCCGTGACGGACAGTGACAAGCTTATAATAATTATATGGGGAGATCTTTTAAGTGGGGCATGAAAAGCCACCCTGATGGTTATTTCCAGTCCCTCAGGGATTGTACTGTACCATGTAGTGTCAGCAGAGGGGTGGGTTTTTATTGACTTGCTGTCACTCAATGTTGCCGGGTTTACCTTCTCATAGTAATATGGGCGTTCTTGTTCCTGTGTGAACTTGTGATCTTACCAGTAGTAAATGATCACGCCTCAAGTCCAGACAATTGTCACGTTATCTGTAAGAACTCCCTGGTGTGCTTGTCTGCTGTTAAAATTCACCAGAGATCTTTTTGGTAATATAGTTACATATATTTTCCATATTTTCAGGTGGTTTTGGTTCACATCTTCCTGGTTTATTGTCTGGGTTAGAAGAAGTTGAAGTGATTTGGCATTAGCAGCGGATAGTTGCAGTGATGCTTTGTCGTGGATGGTCTTACAGCTCCCTCTGCTGTTTAGATTCAGACCTGGATTAATAAAATACATTCAGGTCATGGACTGTTATGAACAGGCAGTGACTAACAGTCATGCTTTTGGTACTGCAACAAAAAGGGGATTTTAACACCACCCTCAAAAATACACTCAGTTTACAAACACTATCATATACACATTATCCAAGGCTGTACATATACAGTATATTGGATAATGTGTATATTATCTACACCCTCTAACTGGTTTTGGTGTGTATTGTTGCTGGTGCTGTTAACAGACAATTTTGTTGCAGTACCAAATACAAGTCACTTCAACACACGACTGAGACATTTTTACTTTTTTTTTGCCCCGTTGCTATTTTTGTAATCGGAAAATAAATTCACCTGCGCTGACGTGTGGAATGTTCCACAGAAAATACCGCAGTGGTATTTTCAAACCCACTTTGGTCCTAAATTGCGAGAACAACTTTGTGGATGTGCACTATTTATGCCAACTCACAGTAACATACAGTACTGTACAAACATCTTTGGCACATGTAAAGGAATTCTGTAAAGTGAAAATGCTTTTAAAAATAATGAAATTAAAAGTTCCTGAATAAAAAAAATACTATAAAGAGCAGTAAACAGTAAAACAAACCAAATCAGTGTGTTGGTGTTTCACAGCCTTTGCCTTTAAAACTGCATCAATTCTCTTAGGCACACTGTCGTGCAGTTTTATAAGGAAAAAGTGCTCTAAAAAGTGCTCTAGTGCTGAATATCTTACTTTCTTTAATCACTTACACACATTTCTCTGTAACATTGAATTTTTTGTAAAAATCAATGTTTGGAAATCTAAAATTTGCTCTTTTCAGACATAAAACAAACATAATTTAGGGTGCCTAAATTACATACTGTAAACCCGGCCACTTCACCCAACTGCTAAATAAATATAACTGACTGATTTTTTAAATCTGAAACAAATAAGAACAAACAACTCAGTTGTAGCTACTAAATGTGAATCAGACAGTTGATGCAGGATACAGGCTAGATAAATATGCATAGACTATCATATAATTACTAATTCAATAAAATATCTAACAAAACAATTTCAAAACAAAAATCACCAAATTGATTGCCATCATAAAGACCAGGAATTAGCCATGATGACAGAAAAAGCCAGGGGGTTATTTCTACCAATAAAATGTCAATGCAAAAGTCTATAAGTGAAATGTAATCATATATCATTATGGAAATGTGTGTGCCAGCGCTGAGCTGCTGGCACACACAGGCAATGAGAGGAGCTGATTTGATTGGTTATCACCTAACGCCACACACACTCCAATGCTGTGATCTTATGCCTTATTTTTGCGCTTACGTTGTGATCATAGAAAAAGGGCCCTGACATATTTAGCAGTCCACAACCTTTTAACACATTTCATGTACTTTTGGAATATTCCATGTGTTCGTATGTACGAATTTCAGTTTTTTACTGTTGCAACACAAAATATAAAACGGTTGCAATTGATTGCAATTGAACAACTTTTAAAACTAAGGGACACACTACTCTATCAGTGTCTCCTGATGATATGCATGAAATGTAGCTGTTTCTCTGTTTTTTGTGCACAAAGTTAAAATATTAGAACCTATTTTTTAGATTTGAACATTGGTAAGGATAAAGTTTTGCATGTTCCTCTACATTCCAACCTCCCAGTCCAGAACCTCAGGGATGTTATTCACTCTCCGTAAGGTGGGGTTCAGTTCGCTGTGCTGTGACAGGAGACAGCATTGGGGGTGTCGTGTTTCCACGATCCTGCGCAGCAAAATCCCCTGCGTTAACCTCATAAGTGTTCATTTGGGTCTAAGTAGACTTAAATGAACACTGCAGGTATTAATTCAACACTGGGGATATTGCCCCCAATGTCCGAGGACAGAGTGTTCTTACTGTTTTTATTGCAAGCTGAGCAGGGGTTTCTCAGCCGATGCCAAACCAACACATCACATTACCCCGCTATCACACGATCCCATGGCTGCTTCTCTGTTTGTGTGTCCAGTTGAGAGAGGAGCTGAAAGCGGAGCCTCCCCTTTATGGCCTGCAGGCGCTTTCTGGCTCTTGGAGACCTAGATACCTTGATGTTTTGTGATGACTAGACCAACATGGGTTTCTGTATGCAAACTGTGCTGAAGTAGATGAAGCAATTTTTTAAGGCCTCCATAAATTCACTGGTTCCATGGCCTCACAAGTATATTCGAAGCTCTCTTCCTCTGATTGCTCTGGTAGATGATATTGACAACACCAAGTGAACAACATGTCCACCCCTAGACTCAGATACCTGCACAGTAAGTTTCCAGCGGATTGTTTTCATCTTCCCTGGGCTCAAAGCACTAGCCTGGAGTACGCTTATTCTGGCAGGGCTTTGTGTGCATATCCGTTTACTCGCTACAACTTCCCAGCGGTGCCAAAAGAACAATCTGTGCTCTGGAGGCCAGTGCCAAATGATCAAGGAGTTCCAAACCTGAGGGTCCAAAACCAGGACAGCCCTCCCTACATGACCTTCTTCTCAGTTCTCCTTAGATGGGTCACACACTCTGTGTTTACAGATGACTGGGAGGGTTATGTTTCTCACATTAATTAATAAGCACTCTGAATGTGTGCGCTGACTGGCATTTCTCGTCTCCCCTTCACACTGTACCCGCTCCTGGCACCCTGACTTGGAATGCCAAGACACAGCCAGGATTAAATAATACACTAAGATCTATCTCTCCAGTTTTACTGTACACTGCCAGTAGTACAAACATGAGGATTGTTGATGTGGTAGTCACTCTGGGCTAACCCCTGTGTCTTCTTAGTGTTATTGTCTTGAAATGCCATGGGTCCACTCCACTTCTGGGCTATGCTGAACACGCTGGTCCTGTTTCATTTTCTGACATTGGGAGCTCATGTGTTTTCCGTCGCGTCACACTAATCACAGACGTGCAGTTTGCGGTCTCCCACACATACCAGCTAGGATTCTGCAGATTTTATACAATCCACATCAACTTAGTCGGGTATCATAGATCTGCACTGTCCAATGGGAAGGCCATCCTGCACCCTAAAGGGGTCTTTGGTTTGTCCCTCTGGGAGACCCTTTTAAGGTTTTATGTAGAACCCTACAACAGAAGGTTTCTTTTTTAGAAAAGGATCCAAGTAGAACCTCTTTAGAATGCTAGGACCATTAACCATCCAAAGAACCCTCAAGGAACCCCTTTAAAAAAAAAAAGTATACATTTAATATACCCAGTTTCTCTCTTGGACTCATTTCTGTTTATTTAAAGTGGAGTCGTATCTATATCTGTCTGTATACTAATTCTTACAGTAGCCCCCCATGCAGTGGGTTTTCTTCTTTTCCCTCTTGTTCTTGTTGTTCTTCTTCTTCCATCAACAGTATCCCAGTTACAGTGTGAACAATATTAGTGCTTTAGTTCATAAATTTACCCAGGCAGCACAGAACGACCTCCACACTCGGTGTTTCCACTCAGTCATCTGTTGGCACCCAAGGACAGGTGCAACAGTGCTGCCCCATCAGCTAGGCCTCTATTTGATCTCATTTATCATAGCACTGTTGGCGTCACTTGTCTACACCCAGAACAGATTTACAGATTAACAGATTTAAACATTCTGTTCCTCAAAATACTATCATAGCAATACTAGCAGCTACCAAATAGATCAGTAACTTAAAGTTCGCTGACGAAAAAGTATTTTGGTCAAACTAGCTCTAAAATGAGAATTGGAACCAAGACATCAGTCGGCCAAATGTTTTTTTTGCCCCTTTCTGGTCTTTCCTTTAGTAACGGAGTGGGATGATTCCATAAAAAGCTCTGAAGAGTCTGCTTTTATTGAAAGGTGATGGAAAACGAGGCGCCGTGCTCTCCTCCCGGAGTTATAAGTACAGATCTGGGCACGCGTCCTGGAATGAGCCGAGAGGCGAGCTATTCTTGGCGGACTTGGCTCAGTTTTCTGACCGTGCCACTGCTTGTCAACTATATTTCAGAGTGCGCTTCAAGGGGTCCAAAAACAGTAATGTGGCTAAGAGTGCATGGAAGCTAAGAGTGTACTCCAGCCACTATTAATTTTTTGCTAAGAGGAATATCGTGTTAGCAATTATTTATGTGGGTTATATTATGTATTAATGTGCTGATTTGCAGTGCACATGTCTGCAGGACTGCTATGTTATGCCAGGTTTATATGAAGGGTACAGGGCACAGATTCATATTTCATCCCCTAAGTTAAAATTGATATGTAACTGTCTTAACTGTGAATGAGTAAGCTTCTTTGGAGGATTTGAGTGGATGTGTCTGCCAGGAAAGCAACGCCAAATAAATCATGGCTATCACTTCACTCCAGTTACAGTCAAGGGGCTTGGTCCACCATGACACGCAGAGGCGTCCTTATTTTGACGTAGTGTGCCACCTGCAGCCTGTCGAGTGAGTCAGGGGGATTTTGCCATTGGGTGACCAAACAAATTGGACTGGCAGTCTGCAAATAAATAAAATCTTACTATTCAGTTAGACTCAGTGTAACAGTAGTTCATGTAACCTGTACACATCTTGATGCCAACATGGTCTCGCACTTGCAAATCCCTAACAACTTGCACGTCTCTATTTGTATGAAAAGTTACGAAGGTTAAGGTTAGGGGCGGGGGCGGGGTTAGCGTTCATACCTTTTATTACTTTTTTTCTTATAAACTCGAACAAACTCCAACCACATTGCCATTGTTTATTAGAATTTGTACAAAGTTGTTTGAAGCATGAATTAACATTGAAACTCATTTAACTAGCTATCTTAATCATTTTTATAATAAATGCAAATGTAAAAAAAGGTACACAGTGATATTCTTATAAGAAACAGTCTACTTTTTTATTAGTGATAACCTCTTGACGTAAAACCTAAAAATGTAATCTTAAATTAAGCTTTTTTCCGATCTGTAAGTTGAGATACATTGAAGACTGAAGTGGAAAAAGTCTTTCCATTTACTTGCATGCGCGAATGCGTGGTGTGTGTACACAGAAACATTTTGACCCCTGGTGGTTGGTGTCTGACTTGAGCATCTGCTCTGGTTCAGCATTTGAAGCATCTCAGATGTCCCACAACTCTTCCTGATCCACCGCCCTCCCCCAAGGCCCCTGTTGACATAGGACCCCCACTTCCTCTGCAGTTACATTTAGGGAGGCAGGTTCATTCTATTCTTGACGCTATCTCCAGTTGGAAGAGTTGCAGCAGTGCCAAATGGAGGTGTACAGAAAGAAGGGCACACTTGTCAATGTAGGACTTGTGGCTTTGTAGTTCTTTAACTGTTTTTTTTTAAGGGAAAAAGAGGTTATTCGTCTTGTGAGGTATTGTTTTCCATTGATTATTCTGGATTAAAGATATATTTCTGTATATTATTCATTGTGAGAACAGAACTGGCTGCACTGTCCAAAGAAGTAGTTTTGTGGAGGTTGACAAAAGTGGTCTTATTTTTGGTTGGCATTCGTTTTTGCTGCCACCATGACTTCTGTGGAAACTAGTCCTGGATTTGACCTAATCCAGGTCAGGATCGAGTGTCTGAGCAGCAAAATGGACACGCTCATTAGCATTCAGGAGAAGGTCCTCTGCCGCCTCGACAGCATGTCCGAGGAACTCGTTGGGATAGAAAAGGACATGGAAACTCTGAAAGTAGACAAGGAGGAGACGCCTCCAGTAAGCCGCACTAAGGGACCAGCCCGAGGCATTGGGGGCGAGATGAAAGAAATGTGCCAAGAGATGAACAGCATCATGACAGCAGTAAACCAACGTTCGGAACAGCAGACTCAGAAGCTGGAGGGCGTGGAGCGGCTGGTGATGAGCATCCAGCAGGTCGTCGGCTTCATCGGAGAAACTGTCAAGACTTCCAAAATCACAGAACTCATGTTCAAGGGGCCAGCAGCACGCAAGAGCAAAGCGGCTTTAGCCTCAGGGCCCAAGAGCCAGGATAGCAAACACAGTGTTAAAAAACAGGCCTCAGGCGAGCCTGTACCGGGCAAGGTGAGTCAGATCTGCTGAGTCAGGCGAGCAACACTGGTGATTATACAATAGCGTTAGGGCACAGCTTTTAACCAGATGTCTTGAGAACCCTCAACCAATTCTCGTTTTTAAATTCCATATCCAGTCCCCAACAGTAAGAATCAGTGTAACAGTAGTTTGTGTAACCTGTAAGCATCTTGACGTGGGGTGTGGCTCAAAATATAGTGTTTTTAATTGCTGAGGCATTTATATCAGTATCATAATTCAGCTATGTGTGCTCATACTTTTTACCATACAATATTTCCAAACACACACTGCAGTGTTGATAGTATGAAGCCAACCATGACCCTGACCATGCAGTACATCCTTGACATTTCTTGAGCAATGTTTGTGCTCTCTATTTTCCACTGAAGCCAGCAGTTGCTTGAATTAGCATTGCCATCTGATCACAATGTATAACTGTTATTTTATGTTAAGGAATATTATTAAATGGGGTCAGGGACCTTACAGCATTTTCAGAACAAAGCATCTCACAGAAAGCATTCCACAAAATGGTTATTACTGGGTGATTTCTCCAATGCGAATGGAATACACTCATGTATTGGTCTCCAATAGCCTACATTGAGTTGTTAGATGTCTTATGAACAACAGCATTGATCTTTATAGCCATATATCGGTTCACTTTAGGAATTGAGAGGGTATCCTAAAATTTCTTCCCACTATCACTATAGTTAGGTCAGTTCAATTATAACACCATGCGTTTGAATTTCAAAGAGATTTGTAGGCTAGCTGAATACTGCTTATAGAAATTGATTCCTGACACCTTACTAAGAAGAGCATGGCGAGAATGAGTCAAGTGATTAGGAATGCATGCTGTCGTCAGTGCACACGTCAGAGACTTGCTCTCCCAGATCGCAAATGAGTGATGGCTGGCTCACACTTACGACTTACTCATCTAGCCCACATACCGCTCATGGAATGACAGCCATAAACTCACCCAAACCTGGCTGCTAGAACAACCTTGATGAGAGCAGAATTTACAGATCGGCCACTTTCAGCCCAAAATTTTAATGACAAATAGTGCCATTTTTGGCCCACATTAAAAATGCCAGGAAAACCTTAAATTTGGGTGCTTACAGTCAGGCCACTTTTGGTCCACAATGCACTTTAATTGCCATAACTTATCCCATATGTGCCTAAATTCAACCATATTTGACATATATTGTACTCTTAACAGATGGGTACGAGGACTGATCTAGGATCAGCTGCCATTCGAGGGATTTTAAGAGGCAAAAACTGATTATAGATTGGAAGAGATTATAGACAGAAACTAGTCTATTTTATAAATAATGAAAATACTTTGCTGTAGATAGAATTGGACTGGATCTTACAGTAGCAGCTTAATTGAAGAGGGTCTGAGGGGCCACTTGAGGACCTTTGATAGTCTTAAAAGCTATATTTATTCTTTTATATGCTCTGATGTATTAAATACGGCTAAAGTGACAGCTATTATTTAGATCAAACTTGGTATGACGCGCTGACAGCGCTGACAGTGGTGGCTCAGTGGTTACTGGGCTACTGATCAGAAGGTCATGGGTTCAAGCCTCAGCACCGCCAAGCTGCCACTGTTGGGCCCTTGAGCAAGG
>JAOUQW010000040.1:1862898-1875495 GCA_028565825.1 Olivaichthys viedmensis | reverse complement strand
CATGGGTTCAAGCCTCAGCACCGCCAAGCTGCCACTGTTGGGCCCTTGAGCAAGGCCTTTAACCCTCCCTGCTCCAGTGGCGCTGTATCATGGCTGACCCTGCGGTCTGACCCCAGCTTACCAACATGCTAGTATATGCGAAGAATGAATTTCACTGTACTGTACTTGTATATGTGACAATAAAAAAGCCATTCCATTCCAGGCATTTCAAAAGGATTACCTATTTAATCGGTACCATCTATTTAACGTGACCACTGACACAAAACTGAATCTAAATCACTGATCCTCCCTGTTGTATACTGTTTTTTTTTTTCAGTCATACAAACAACTCAAATGTGTATTAATATTTGCTTTTGTTAATCATTTCATCCATCATGGCATTGTCCATTTTAATAGTCGCATGTTTGTTCATTCACTTTCGTAAACCTGCATCTCCTATTTAAACCACATTAACACTAGCTCATGCTAACATTCACCAGTCCCTGTGTTAACTGTTCCCCAGACTGATTCATGCCACCCATGTTCTGTCTGCAACAGATAACTACCTCTACTAAATCCATTAAAGGGACAGAAGAGTTAACCCTGGCATGTGAGCCCAGCAGCCTGGAGTCTACTCATAAGCTAAAGTTTCATGGACCAAAGCATTTCCTTTTCTCAAAGAAACCCTTCAACTTTCTCCGTCCATCTCTGTCAATGCCTTCAACCGTGTGTATTATTTTTTATCTTGAATGGTGGTAATAGTGACCAAAAGCCTGTAGGGGCCAGTAAGCATTCTACTCAATGGTAGCTACTGGTCAGCTGAGATATAAACTACCATTCTATGCTGGTTGAATACGCATAGAATGAGGAAGAGTGTGGTAAAAATTGCTTTTGCATAATTTATTGTTCCCTCACTCACCTTGTTCTCTCATTTGTTTGTTGTTTTCTCTTCTGTGTTTGTCCTGCGACACTGAAGTTAAAGGATCACAAGTTTAAAGACGTGAAGGAGAAGTCTCGCCTGAGCTTCAAGGGGCTGAAGGCACAAAAGAAAAAGAAGCCCCCAGACACCACGGGTAGGAAAAGTCAAAATAACATGCACATTTCCGACAGTACTTGGTCAGATGTTGTTCAATGAACAGGCATAACAATTAGGTGACAATTAATAGTGGGTCACTGGTCACATGAGAGAAGAAGCTACCATACTAGCTGCTTCTGTAGCACATGGTCAGAGTGAGAGCTGCAATAAAAAAGGCCATCATTGAAAAGAATGAGGTGATGAGATGAGCAGTATTTTGCAGAACATGGCAATATGGTTGAATCTTTTTGTTTCACATAGACACTGCCTCTCTAAGGAAGCAAGCCCTGCTGCTGGAGGAGGTTCAGAAGCTTAACAAAGAGAATGCCGAGCGCTCGATATCCTCTGCGGCGATGGAGGCCGAGGTGCCACTCAGCCAAAACCTTCTGGACTTCATCCTGGAGCAAGCCAAAGTTCCTGTGGTCAAGCAGCAAGAGGAGCTTTTAGAAGAGAGGCAGGAGACCGGTGTGGAGTCAGAGGAGGAGGAGAAAGCAGAGGAGGTGAAGGCCAAGGAAATTCAGGATGAACCGGAGGAGACGGCTAACAAGGCAGAAGAGGAGATTACGGAGGTGCCTGAGGAAGAGAGCAAAGAGGAAGATTCCGCCATGGTCGACGCTGTGTAAGCTGCGAACACGGTTACGCTACAGAGGTATTCAGTTTAACCGTCGTTTTTTGGAACTACATAGGATCTAAAATGTGTACTGTATATATAAATACCACTTATATAAATAGTAGCTTCCATTAACTATTTATTTTGACATGTTTGTCTAATGTATATCTTTCAGCTGTGAACCGGAACTTGTGCACAAGATGACCACTAGCAGCGAGCAGCTTGTGACAGAGAAGGACCTTGAATTGGAGGCCCATCAGAAAAGCAGTGTAGAGGAAGCTAATGATAAGCAACCACAGGTGCCAGAAGATTTGTGTGGCATTTTCAAAGCGGACGGGGTCGAAATTCATTTAGATTTCAGCAAAAAGAAGAAACAGGAAGAAGAAAGAGCTGATGATAGCGAGTGCGAGCAGTTCTTCATCGGTGAGGCCTACAAAGATTCACGTTATATTTAAAAGACACAAATAGTTAATGCGAAAGCACCTCCTGACAGAAATTTTATGCAGGATGGGTAAAAAAGCTCACAATCTGCCATACCAGCATTAGGTGCCTACTTGCATTTATTAGACTGATTGAAAATATTTGTATTGTATCTATTTATTATTAGTATTCATTTATTATTAATGTTTTTTACAATTATACATACTTATATAGTTTAAATATGAAATGTTTTAAACAAATGAGATTTATTTGTACTTTTATTGCGACTTTTTATTATGTTTTTATTTTTATTTTTTATATTTAATACAATTTAAATTTTATGAGACGTAAGAGTGGGATTGTGTCTTAATTTTTATACGTATTAATAATTCTCTGTAAAATGAACACCCTTCGGACACAAAAAAGATGCGTCTCTTCCACTTTGACCCATATATTGTTTATGCGCATGTTTTTTTGACCCACTTTTTGTTGTTTTTCTCCTCTCTCCTGCAGACTGCACCCCTCCACTGCCGGCTCCCTTCTCCCACCGCGTGGTTTCGGCCAAACCCAACCAGATCAGCAACTTCTACACCATCAACCACCAGGAGATCCTTGGAGGGTGAGTTCAGTAACTTTTTTATTTCCCTTTTTTTTCCCACTACCTTTGGCACTGGGAACCTAACAGCCTTAAAAGCAAAGAACAGAATGTATGAAATGGTGTGAAGAGACGGTGTGAAGAATGTGGAAAGCGGACAGCAGAGTCCTTTAATCCTCACAGGGAGGGTTTGTGTAACCTTCCACTGCTAAGATCTGCTCTCCTGTGCTCGCCCCGTGCTCTCCTCTTCCCCGATTCATAGCTCCAGAGTCAGGGGCAGTTATTTTTACCCAGGGCTTTCTGCGTATGTGAAACTGTACCCTTTTGCCAGCTGGAAAGCGTTGATACAGCACTTCAAAGAGATGCCTCTACTTTGCTCTCAACAGAGTATCTTGGAAAAACACCAGTACAACCATTCCCAAGCTTAAATCAATGCAAAGCAATTCAAAGTGACAATTAATGCTGAAATCCTCCAGTATAGGTATGAGTAGGAAAATATTATCGTACTAATGCAGTGTTTGCTTCCCCTAATTTCCATTTTTTCATCTTGCAGAGGCCGTTTTGGTCAGGTGCACAAGTGTATCGAAAATTCCTCTGGACTCACTGTGGCAGCCAAGATCATTAAAGCACGGAGTCTGAAGGAAAAGGTACAATGAATGTCCAAACACCTCCAAACATAAAACTTGTGGAAAAATAACCAGTAATCCATAAATTGAGGCTTATTTTAAATCACTTAAAATTTTCCTTTAACATAAATTAAGTTTAATCTTGGGCTAAAATAATTTTGCACTTTAAAAATCTTTATTAAATCTTATCTCTAACATAGTCCCATATAAAAACCACACATAAGCTGTTATCTTAAAGGGTTCAGCTTTGACCAACACTGGAACTGTGTGCTTTATTTTGGCAGGAGGTGGTGAAAAATGAGATTCAGGTCATGAACCAGTTAGACCATGCCAATCTGATCCAGCTCTATGCCGCCTACGAGTCCAGGAACGACATCATCCTCGTCCTTGAATAGTATGCACGACTTTGGGATTTATTTTTACTACAATAAGGCTATATTTAAGAGTGAGAACAAGGTGAAAAAAACAACAACAATGCAGCCGTGTCTTGTTTCTATGAAAGACCTTTCTGGAATCTTTTTTGTGTACTGGCATTAATAGTTAGACATTAATAGTAATGCAATGGATCTGGATCTCTCTAGTTTAGTCGTTCCAAGCTTCTGTTTGACATTTTTCCGGCCTGGAAATGAGCTCCGCCCTCAGAGTTGTTCAGTTCTGCCCCCTTTTCTTAAAACGCAAGTCAGAAGGCATATGTAGTTTTAACAGAGGGGGTGGGTCTGTGGAGGAGAAAGGTGAAGACTTGGCTATGTTTTTATTGCAATTACAATTCCACATACAGGCAGCAGAGGGCTTTAATGATCACAAACTGCTCCTTTAATATAACTGCAACATATGACAATGTTAAGTAATGCATTAAGTACTGCAATGCATTAAGCTTTAGCTTGAGTTGTGTATAAATGTGCACCTATAGTTGTGTATATATCTTTTTATTGCTTGAATGTATTAGCATAAAAGCACATTATATCAATATCAGAAATATTAGATAATAATAATGCTACATTTTGACAGAGACGTTTAACAGGAGTTAAACCCAGTTAACCCCTAATGCTCTGTTCTGATCTAAATGATCAATTTAACATTTTTAATCAAAGTGAAACAATCGTAAAATTCTATTTTTTGTTTGACATTAATCTTTGATTTTAATGAACTTTAAAGACCCTTTAGAAAAATAATATTTATATTACAGAGATTACATTCAGGTCATTCTGAATTGAGAGTACAAAGATGATATAAAAGTACTAAAAATGACTGGACTTTAAGAATATGAACCAAATATTATTAATAACTAAAATGAAGATATATTGAGTATTATAAAGTCAATAGCGATGGCCTGGGACAATTGCTAAGTAGTGAACAGAACATGAATGAGGGTTAAAAAAAAAAGCATGTTAATCTGATTTTCTATTTTGATTGATGACAGTGTGGACGGCGGCGAGCTCTTCGACAGAATTATCGATGAGAACTACAAGCTGACAGAGCTGGACACAGTCATGTTCATCAGACAGATCTGTGAGGGTCTGCGCCACATGCATAAAATGTACATCATTCATCTGGACCTGAAGGTAACACACTTCACCAAGAGCTTTGCTGGATTATTTTATCAGTAGTCATTCAAAACACTATGTTTAAATCAAAATTGAATATTGTCACGTTCTGTGAGTCATTGTCTTTACATTGTATATACACAATAAATACACTTAATATTGAGAATAATACGCTCTTAAAAATAAATGTGAAAGGGACATTTTTGGAACCACAAATATCCTTCCACATAATGGTAACATTTATGGTGGAAATTATTTTTAGTTCTCTGTGGCTCCAACAAAAATTGTTGAAGATCCATCAATCTTAAGGTTCTTTGGGAAACCAGAAAATGGTTCTTTTATGGCATCACTCTAAAGAACCATTTCTGGCACCTTTATTTTTAAAAGCCATGATTGATGACTCTTGAGGAAGGCTCACTAAAAGCAATAATAAGTGCTGCATGTCTGTATTGTCAATCATTTTATATGCATATTCTTTTTTTTTTTTTTTTCATGTCTTTTCAGCCTGAGAATATCCTGTGTGTTAGCAGACTGACAAATAAAGTCAAGATCATTGACTTTGGACTTGCAAGAATGTATGTTCTTAATCATGTTCATTGAATGTTCATATATGATAAATGATGGATGATGCTTGGGCTAATAATTACTGTGTGTTCTCTTTCCCCTTATTTAATAGATACAAACCCCGGGAGAAGTTACGGGTGAATTTTGGCACACCAGAGTTTCTCGCCCCAGAGGTCATCAACTATGACTTTGTGTCCTTCAACACAGACATGTGGAGTCTTGGCGTGATCACCTACATGCTGTAAGAGTTTACATCTTATACCATCCTACACGGGAGCGTTCCAAACCTGTCCTATTATGATAGACAACAATTACGCACAAAACGACAGATACATGTCTTTATTCTGATTATGTAGCTGCTCAAAGTTTTGCTAATCTTAGCATTGGCAATGTAGCTCCCATTCAGATCACTGCAATGGCCAGTAAAATTATTATTTCTTCTTTAGACCATTGATTCATCATTGCAATATTAATTTTGCTATATTTTTCAACAATAATTTTCAACCCCCCCGTCCGCACTGTTCACAGCATTTTTTAATGGCGGACATGAAAATAACTGGAGTGGTTATGACGTGATTTACATTTACACATTTGGCAGACACTTTTATACAATGACTTATAGTTTACACATGATACAATCCAAGCATAGATCTGAACAGTTGAGGGTTAAAGGCCTCGCTCAAGGCCCCAACAGCAACTCTCTGGTGGTCGTAGAACTTGAACTCACAATCATCCAATCACTAGCTCAAGTCATTAACCACTGAGCCGTGCCTGCTCCAAATAACCAAACCCTTAAACCCCTGACATTACTGGTTCTTGGTTCAAGAGCAGCAGCATTTTGGTTTTGGAACTGAACTGATTTTGCAGGCTGAGAACCTGCCAGAATCAAGATTAGGCACTGCCACTGGAACCAGCACCGGCACCTTGACCATGGAAAATGGCTACATAAGAACCTAAACACATTACCACTGTTACGACAATTCCTCTTACTGTTTGCAGCTCTGGAATCATGATATGTCTGCACATTTTGATGATGACTGTCTTTAACAGCCTGAGCAGTTTGTCTCCGTTTCTCGGTGACGATGACAACGAGACACTGAACAACATCTTGTCCTGCCAGTGGAACTTTGAGGAGAGCGAATTCTTGGGAATTTCAAATGAGGCCAAGGACTTCATCTCCAAACTGCTTGTCTACAATAAAAGGTCTGTACATCTATCCACCCACCCATTCATTCATCATTCATCATCAATCCATCCACCCATCCATCCATCCACCCTTCCATCCATCTATCCACCCATCCATCTATACATTCACCCATCCATCCATATATCCACCCATCCATCCATCCATCCATCCACCAATCTAGCCATCCATCCACCCACCCAGCCATCTATCCACTCATGCATCTATCCATCCACCCATCCATTCATCATCGATCCATCTACATCCCCCCAACCAACCAACCATCCATCCATCTATCTATCCACCCACCCATCCATCCATTCACCCATCCATCCACCAATCCATCCATCCAGCCATCCATCCATCCACCAATCCATCCATCCAGCCATCCACCAATCCATCCATCCATCCGTCTATCCACCCATCCATGCATCCACCCATTCATCCATCTATCCACCTACCCATCCATCCATCCACCAATCCATCCATCCATCCACCCATCCATCCACCAATCCATCCATCCATCCATCTATCCACCCATCCACCCACCCATTTATCCACCCATTCATTCACCCATCCATTTATCATTCATCATCGACCTAATCACATACCCCATGAACCCAGACACACACTAACACATTCACTCTAAACTCAAATAAGCACACTCACATGCAGATGCAGCCTCAGTTCATAAATGCAGACATAATGCCTTTACATACACACACACACTCTAGGCAGGTGTTTATGTGAAAATTGTTTTATCTTTTTGAAATGCTTGTTGATGTAGGCGACAGAAGCGGTATTTATTGGAAATATCTTACAAATACTTGCAAAATTAAAAATAAATAAATAATTGACTTTAGACTTTAGACTAAATTGGTTATATGAAATGTGAAAAATATCATAAAAGAAATTTCCATAGATTTAGTATCATGTGAAGAGACAAGAATCTTTCTTAGTTTAATCCTACAAAATAACGTGACGTCTATATTTAATGGGAAACTGCGCCACATTAAATGCAGTTTCTTGTAGTTTCATATCATCATTTGCTTTATAGCTGAGACAGAAGAATGATAAGAAATTGGCCGATATTAATCAGTGATCTGTAGATTCTGTCCACTCTGTTTTTATCAGTAGGTAATGGAAAAGTCGGGAAAGCCAAATAAGAGAAAACATGTACACAATTTGCTATATGCATGAAATTCTTGATGGAAATGTATAAAACACAGCTTTTTTCCCCAGATAAAGCAAAACGTTTTGCATGTTTGCTGTAGGAAATAACATCATAACGTAAATCATTTTTATTGCAAAAAAGTTAAGTTGATGGAAACGAGCTAATGGCAGTGGAATTAGCAAACATTTTTTTAAATGTATTTTCATTTTATCGCTTGCATTATGCACATAAAGTCAATGGAAACTAATCAGACATACTAAATACAACTGCCCAAGCACTTATGAGTGTACTACAGGCTACAAGTGTTAAAATGGAGTCAGTGTATTTATTTGTTGAGCTGTATACAGTGTGTATAATAGATATTTTCTGTATTAGTGTGTTTACACAAGCATAGCAATTGCAGATGATTTAAACATCTGTGATCACATGGATGGTCAGAAGATTTTGTGTGTTATATGTGCATGTGAAGTACTCACAGCCATCATATATGTCTGTAGGGATGTGCACAGCCGTGTGGTTGTAGGAGATGAGACGATTTTTGAATGATAGATCTTCTTTAAATTCTGGTCTGATCCGGTTTTTCTTCCCTTCTGTTTCGTTTACGTCAAGCTGTAGGTGAAACAATTCAGTTAAGATATACGTATCGAAAATCTAAATCCTGTATAGTTTTACAAGCATTTAAGACTGACATAAGCATCAATATTAAAGTCATACAGTCATCACATGGCATCACCGTGAAAAAAGTATTTTCATATGACACTAACAAGATGGTCAGTGCCAGGAAATCTGTTGGACACTCATTAACTACTCAGAATAGCACTCACACCTTCAAACTAGACAGTCCGGCTGTGCATCATCCCTGCTTTTCAGAGTGTCTCTAATTCTGCGTCAGCTCTCCCCATGTAGCTTCTCCTTCACTATGCTAATTGGCAGGTGTGATATATGACGTCTAGAGAGATTGTATTGTCTAGACTAAGGGTCAGAGTGGATGATGCGCTCTGCGTTTTCAGTCGATCTACTTGTAGCGGATGACCAGATCCACACATCTTCAGGCTAGTAAGAAGAAGCAGCTCAACTAATGAGCAACGAGTACCAATGATAAGTGCTATAGATTTAAGAAAAAAACACTCTGAGGTGCACTAACTTCAACAAGACGTAAATGAAGCATATAGCATTCAAATAGACTATAGAAAAATGTACTTACATTGTCCTTAGCGTTATAATAGACTATGTCATTCTCCTGCATGGGAAAGAAAAACACGCTTTTTTGTAACTAGGTTCCATCTGTACATTATGTGACTACATAAGATTACAAGCTCAAGTCAGTGTTATAAATAGATATGAGCAGACATTGATCTAACTCATCAATTAACCAAGAAACTTTCTAACAGATCAACTATTAGACTAAGCCTAGCTAGTATTATAAAACCATTCGAAAGAAGACTTGTGGATGCAGGCATTTACAGAAAATATTCAAAAATATGCAGAATGTGTGTTTCGTGAATCCAGACCGTGGGAGAAAATGAGCACAGTGAAATTAAAACCTTGAAGCTTCAATAAATCTATATATGAACTCACACACACACACACACACACACACTGCATGATATGGACGAAAATAGCATATGGCAATTATATGACTATGTATTGTGATTGCAATATGCCTTGCAATATATTTAAAAAAAAACTTAAACAGTTCAGTTATTTATCTTAAAGCATATTAATCAGTAACTACAGTTACGAGAGTGTTAAATGTCAGTCTGGGCCTGCCAACAGTTCCAGGGAGTTTAAGAGGTTAAATGTTGACATTATTGTTGTTGTTATTATTATTATTATTATTATTATTATTATTATTTATCACATCAATGGCACAGTTCATCAAAACACCAATGTATAACTTATCTGGAACCTCTGAGATTGTTCAGAATGCTCACAGATCATAAAGATCAACAAATGATATATTATGCAGCCCTAGCACGCACACACACACACAAACATGCACACACACGCACACACACACCTGTGGCTCAAAATTCTTATATGTCAGTTTAAAGTTTGCTTCCATCTCTTTTAAGTTCAAAGTACATTTGAAATTAGATCAAAGAAAGCAGATGCAACGTTAAACACTGTGAACAGCAAGGCAGAAGTTATGAAGGGAGGAATGAAATGTGTTTGGTTGCAGCCTTATTATTAATAATGCAGCATGATATCCAGATCAATTACTTACGGCAAACTCATCCTTCCACTGATGCTCCATCTGGAAGTTTTCAGCAGCAGTTGCCAGAGCCTAAAAAAGATAAATCATACACTTCTTCAGTGGATTTAATTATGAGCATGATTCGAATGTTTAAAGTGATGAACACGTGTCACTTTGTGTTGCATTTCACAAATTAAACTGGTTGCTATTAAATTTAATTGTTCCCTTTTTAGAAGTACAAGCTCCCACTTTCCATAAATTGCTTCTCTCTCAGGCAGGAAAGTTTCATAAATGAATACAGGCTTGTTCTGAATAGGACAAACCATGTGGTGTGTTCAACTAGAGTGAATGACAGTCTATAATGTTTCTATGTGTGTTATAGACCTAAACCCTTAGTAGGCCTGTACAATATTGATTTTTCCCTGATCGCTATTTACTTTTCTAAAAATTCAGATTAACAATTTAGGAGTCTAGAACCCACAAATAATGACTCAAAAGCTATTGGTGGCTCTGTTGTGTCATTATGCAATCAGTTTACATATAAACACACAGCATGTCTTATAGCCAGAGATACCACAAAGGGGGTTAGAATAATAAATGGCAAACTACCAGAGGAAAAAAACTAAATCAAAATTACATAATCGGACATAGTCAGAGTCAGCATCACTGGGTATGGTGGTGATGTAAGATTGTTAACGGGTGCATCGGGTTACATCGTTTTATTGCACAAGCCAATTCCCTGATATTCAGATGAAAAGGTCAGTGGTTTCTCCCAGAAAGAGCAAGATGCTGAGAAGCATGGAAGCCCAGATCAGAAGATTTAAAGCACACAATAAAGAGAGCAGGACAGTTACAGTTATATTAGAACATTTAGATCATAGTCCTGTCATACACATATCTAATCTGTTAAACACACACAACACACAACACTTTTCCCTGGAGGTGAATATAAAATAATATCTTAACATCTCTAATTACTGAGTGAGGTTTATGTATAGAAAGCAACAAAAAAAAAAGCCATTTTAAAAATACGATCCAAAAACTCTGCTATAACTGGTACTTATGAGGTCTATCATTAACACCATGTAGACCAGAAGTCACCGAAATGTAGATGATTTCTGTGCTTTTTTTGTTTGATTGTTATTAATTGAAACATCCTGTAAACACAAGTCTCGAGGTTAACACATTATTTTCCGTTCCATCTACACAGACATTTTCTACACTGTCCAACAGGCACACACACACACACACACACTCACACAGCTGAGGTTCTGGGCTGATATCCAATAGTCTCCTCACCTCCTCTGCACAGTCTGGGAGAGACTATAAATACACAGCATCATACTCTCTCACTCTCTCCCTCACATGCACTTTTACACTCTCTAATAAGCACATATATACACGCATGAGTGCGCACACACACACACACACACACACATACACACACTTTTACACTTCCTAAAAAACACACAAATATACACACACACACACTTTTACTTTTAATAAGCACACATGCTTTATATTACACACAATATTTTTTATCTCTAATAAATACACACATATACACAAATGAGCGCACGCATACACTGAGTGATCTCAAACTGCATAAAAAGACAGGCGGCATTTAGAATAACCCCACTTATGAAACATGACTATAAAAATGTTTATACACACATCACACCATACACATCATCATTCACACCATCACAACTACGATGTTGTAACTACTAATAAGAAAAAAATGATGGATGTAGACCCATGAATGCCATGACGCTTTACTATGACTCTTTTTCTACAAATCTTCCCTGAGCATGCTGGGAGAATATTGGTGAATAGATCTATACCTTACTGGCCAATAGGGTGTCGTTACCATAACAACCTTGAAGCTGGTGGTCATTAAGAGTGTGGAGTGATGACCTGAGTGTGGGTTAGGACTGTAACCCAGGGTGAAATATGTGCCTTACTCATTAGTATAGGAAATGTAAGCTGAGAAATACACATTGTATCTATTCAGGTGCACATTTTCACATGCAAGGTGCAGATACAATTTTACATCACACTGTGTTATTCAACCCTAATAAAAACTTAGTGAACATGTTTGTTTGGCACAATTAATCTTACTTCAGTTCTCTAAGTAATAAATACATGTCAGCACATTTAATAGGATTCCAGCAACAGTTTTAGATGAGCCTGAACTCTCTGATTACATTTAGACTATATATTAATATAATTACATATATTATATATAATTGTAAATAAATTATATAATAAGCACATTTATGTAAATTTCATAATTTTTCTTAAACTTGCAAGGTAAATAAATAATTTTAAGTAATATAAGATGTTTCAGAATGTCTTAAAGAAAGATTGCTTTACAACAGAAAATATCTGCAAATGATTACTAGAAAACATAGTCAATAATTTAGTTAACTAAATCAATTGTTGAAAATATTCAACAAGAGTATTTTCTATCCTTTTTTACTAACTTTCTGCTGCAAGACCAGAAAGAGTTATGTTCACCTGTGCCAATAATTCAACCACTAAGTGTCACGTGCACGGCTGTGCCATAGCGTGGCGGTAGCTAGGGCAACGGCGCACCATGCGCGTTTGTTTATGTTGTGTTCCCTCGT
>JAOUQW010000040.1:1764946-1775116 GCA_028565825.1 Olivaichthys viedmensis | reverse complement strand
ATTAGATAATTGCATGAATGAGAAGGTGTACATGTTCCTAATAAAGTGTTCGGTGAGTGTGTGTATATATATATATACACACATACACATATATAAAAATTCTGGAGTCCCCCTCTTGTTATTGCATTTACCTGAATATTAGCAATATATTCCTACTGTTCTGTTTACTACTCTCCGCTACTATCACGGTTCCATCAAAGTAGTTCCTACTTATTAATGTTCGTTTCGGAGGGGGGTTGCCTACATTGATGGTTCTCAAACCAGTTATAGCTGATGCTATATAAATAAATTGGTGCACTTTAGACAAATGGTATCATATATTTCTTCTAATTTAGAGTTAAAGAAGAACCAGTTGAAAAATGTATATGACCACTGCCACATGGGCATGTACTGTAGATAAACCAATGGTAAGATGGATGAAGTAGCCTAGGTTTTGACAGCTAATCCTGAAAATGGATAGATACTTCTTGTTCAGATAAAGTGTCAATTATGTTGTGAGGGGCTTCAATTTAAGCCTGATTGGACAAAAAGCTGGCTCAGGGAGTCACAGACTGACGGAAAATTGGTCATACAGACAGCTGTAATTCTTGCAACCAGGTAAAAAGCATGTCATTTTTATTCTTTTGGCTGGTTAACTAGTTAGTTCAAGTGTACACACCTTAACAATAGTCTATTAGTTGTTTTCTTACTAACATTATATATAAAACTCATCTATTCTCCAGTCACTTTTTCATACTTGATACACTTAGTATGTCAATATGAAAATAGTTCCTCAACTTATATCAAACATTAAACTTCAAATTGACAGCATATTGATTGAAAAAAACAAAAAACGTAGCCCATTCATTAAGGAATATATACACTATATATATATAATATCTGAACCACCAATTTTGGAGAGATCCTGAAAACTGTGGGTGAATGTGGGAGGAACTGTAACTGTAATTACTGGGAGGAACAGGGATGCTGATAGCAGACAGACAGCAGGAGCCACTGATGCTGCTAATATCCACGTAGATGCAATAAAAAAGGGTGAGATCCAGAAAAACGGGAAAAAGTGTTGTAATGATCTAAAATATCATGGGTCTTTGCTAATGCCCTACCGCTGTGCTTTATGCAAGATAAGGCGAGGGTGTGGTGGCGCCTTTTCCTTACACCACATCCCTGTCTTGGGGGGGTGGGGGAACGGGTCCAGCGACCCACATACATCTATCTGTTTGCTCATCAGTCAGGAAGGAAAAGAGAGGACCTCTTCCCCATCCTGGCACACCGACACCGGGAATTTGTGTAAATCAAGAGGACTTGAGAGGGCAAGACAGGGTATGTGTGAGCGCGAAAGTCTCTACTTTCCACTGCGATGTTTCCATTCGTCCTGACTGCAGTGACGCGTTAGGTGTTGTGGGGTGAGATGTAAAAGTGCAAAGTAAGGACATCTAGAATCGAACCAACACAAGCTGAGTAATGTAACTGGACGGACGTAACGTGAGTTGAATCCTTGAATCTCAGCCAGGGAGAGTGAGTGACTGCCAGATGCTGACCACATCAAATGCCAAGTACATGCTGGCAAGTGACTCTGGGTTGGCATTCGCAATAAATGAGTAGGCACTTACATTGTTTTGTGCCTCCCAAGAGAAACATTGAACCTTATCACTCTACATCACCTGTGGTGCAACATTTTAAATTTTAGAATGACCGTTCTTGGTCACTGACTGCAAGCAATATATTGTATAACTATATACCAGGGAGATGGCTATAAATTCTTTCCAAACAGTTCCACTGGATTCATTCTCAGCCATGTTAATGTACAAGAATATATGAAGAACTGCTAAACACAAAGGGAGAATATATACAGTACTGTGCAAAAGTCTTAGGCACCCTAATCTTTTTATATAGATTTCGTCTTAGATTTTTATTTGATGTCTTCTGCATTAGTGTGCCATTAGAAAAACTAGCAGATTTCAGATTTCCAAACATCTATTTTCCAAAAAATTTTATGTTACAGAGAAATTTTTGTAAGTCATTAAAGAAAGTAAGACATTCAGTAATAGAGAACTTTTTAGATAGAAACATAAACATGGCTGTTCTGGGATTTTACCTGCAGAGACAGAGACAACCTACCAGCCGATTTCCTTATAAAACAGCTTAGACCTTCTTATTATTCATTTTAACCACCTAGACATGATAATGTACCCCAAGAATGTTACTGTACTTTGGTAAAACAGACATTTTGACCACCACCTCTCGGTCAAGCATGTCCCAGTGAACATCATTCATATGGCATCATGAAAAATTCGTAGTGACCCAAAATGGTGGAGAATGTGGTCTTCCATTTATTACCTATAGGTCTGGTTTAGTAAAATGTTGCTTCTTTTCTAAGTTATCCAATTGCTTTACCACATGCATCTTAAACTCTTACACAGAGCATCAGCACTAGGAAGAGGACATTGACACTGTATAATTGTCTTCACACTCTGGTTCATAAATACTTCTTGTGTCTGTATGGACTTTGTGCCAATAACAGATCACTTCCTGTATCCTTAAATGGTGTGTTGTAAAGCCTCAATCAGGAGTTACTGAGGCAGCAGGTACTAGTAGTTTGGTAGATAGCAGAAAATTGGTAAGATAGAAAATACAAAAGCTCAGGGTGGTTCTAATCACTGCTCTGTGGTTCATTATTTCCTCATGTCTTCATAAGAAATGTATATTTATTTAATTATTAACATGAATGCTTAATATTTGGCCAGTTAACCAATTAGTGCAATTGTTGTAACGTCATCTGGACTAGTTTGTGGTGCTTTTTGGAGATTCTCACATGTTTTAAGGCTCCGAGCCCAGTTTCCTCAAAAACACCACAATTAACATCTTCTTAATTGTTTTATGTTAAAAAAATTGTCTATTTGGGCTATGAAATGTTTAAGCTATCAGGCTCTGATCTGTCTGGTCTTTCACAATGAAACAAAGCAAAAGCCATCAAAGGATAGTTAACTGGCATTTGTTTATTATGCCAGGGTTTACTTTTTTTTTTTCTAGGTAGCAATCACTAGCATTTTTTTCCCGTCGTCAAACAAAAACCACAAACGGTTCGGCTAGTTGATGGAAAATGATCTGGTCTACATGCTGGTCACAGCGTTGTGCAGACTCTTCAGATTGTTTGTAATGAAGCATCAGAACAGCAGCGGCTCCTGCTAATAGGGAAAAAACCGCTCGGGCATCAATGCGTTTGAAGCCGAGAACGTGGCTTCCATGCCCGCTTAGGAATGTAAACAAACAGACCCTGGAAAGCCATAAATCAAAATAGAGAGAAAAAAAAAAGTAGGAGAGTGGGGTGGCCTGGTTGATGGTTCACCTCACTCTCTGTCTTTGTTTTTGCCCCGCCCCACATCTTTACCACTTTTTTTTTTCCCCTGCACTTGATTTTTGCTCTCGCCCTACAGATCAGGTTACTCAAAGTACATGTGGCCCTAGGTCTCATGCTCACAACAGCAGTATTCATCACCCTCATGGTGCCTTTGGTTTTTTTTGGGGGGGGGTCCAGGCCTGAAAACTTAACAGGAGGGCAACTCAGGAGGGCGCATTTGTAAGACCTCACTGGTGCTAATCAGGAAGCGCTAACAGGAAGCGGGGCTCCTGGTCTGCACGTGATTACCTCCAAATGGAGCTGAGGCAGATGGAGCTGAGGCAGCAGAGCCTGCAGTGGCAACAGGGCTTGGGTGTTCGGCATGAGTCTGTCCAGTACCGCGACGTCTGGATACCAGTTATTTGATGTGACGCCTGAAACAGGTGCGACCAATCAGGATGATTTGTGGGCTGTCTGTTTTGGATTGGCAGCTATAGTTAATGTGCTGGTCAACTTGTCTGTTCTGTTTTTCCATTCGGTCAGTGGTGGATGTTATGCTTCCTGTTTTAGAAAGGATAAAGTCTGAATCTTACAGTTAAAAGAGGTTAATAGTAGTGTGCATTTAAACTGCATTAAATATAATGTGCACTTTAAAAAAAAAAAAATTATTGAATGCGAGGTGTCACGTTCATGTACAGCAAACTGAACATAGTCTGCACAAGCATGTCAGGAAAATGCTGAACACTTCTGAAGTAAAACTAAAGGTTGGGGGGTGGGAGGTTGGTGGGGTTAGAAATGTGGTTAATCGCATCTGACATTGTGGGGGATTTTTGCTGTTCATTCCACGGAGATGTGGCTTGGGCATGTGTTCAGTCTTGTGCTCCATTTCTCCACCTCTCTGAGGAGTCTCAGCGAACACCTGGGGATTTCCACTGCCAACATTTCAGCCTTCCTCTCAAGCTTCATCTGTCCTCACTGTGTCAGACAAAATGATGGCTCTGAGCTAGTTTATCACGTGGTTGTACAGAACGTTTATCAAAGTAACTATGTATAATAATGTTTGAGAGACGGAGAACTTACAACACAGCTAATACAGCACAAACCTATACATTGCCTTTAATATCAAACTAGGTTTTGTGGTCTAACATCAATCCACACTCTTACAAAAAAAGGGTAATTTTGATTAGTAATGATTCTAGCTTTTTAAATAAGCTTTACTTTTCTGAAAGGGAAACCCTCTGTTGTAGGGTTCTACATTGAACCTTTAATGGTTACCCCAGAAGAGACAACCTTAAGAACCCCTTAGGGTGTTAGATGAAAAAAAAAAATTCTCCAAGAGTGTACACTATACAGCTTATAGTATCATTTTATACAACAGCGTTTATCATTTGTCAAGGATTTATTGGTCTTCATTATTGGCTAATAGAAACTTAATGACACTTCATGATGCTGTTATTGGCAAAGTATCATGTGAGTGATGTGGTTGAAATTTGTTTAATTTTATGCAAATGAAGACATAAGAAAAGGTATGAACGATAAACTGCCCTGAACCCTGACCTTAACCTTTGTAACTTTTTATAACAAATTGAGTTGTGCGAATTGTTACAAATTTACAAGTGTGAGACCATGTTGATTTAGCAAGCAAGCGAGCAAATCTTTATTTATATAGATAATAAAGCCACGACAACTACACACTATCAGACAATCAGGAGTCAGTAAAAGCTATTTTGCACATCCAAGCATTCAACATTCAGCTCAAATGTTCAAGTCAAAGTCCGAGTCTCATAAGCTCAAGTCCAGGCCAAGTCTGAAGTTGTAGATATTCGAGTCTAAGTCAAGTTTTTTTCTCTCACTTAATACTTTTACACAGTATATTTTAAAATACAAATCTCTCCTTTTTTTACTCACCATGTTTTAAGACAAATTATTTACTCTATAATCTACATTTATTTTTGGAATTTATAACTCATCAGACGGCTTTAGGCAGTTGATTAAGCACCAAAAAGCACCAGACTAAATATTCCTGCTTCTCCACTCGTGCTTGCTGTAAGACAATTTTTAAAACTAAATATGTGTAATATTTAATTGTTTCAAATTGCTTTATTATACAGATAAAGGTTTCCTAATAGCCTAATAATCCCAAATCTTCTGCATTCCTGGCATCAAACCGTCAGATTATAGCTTTTTTGAGAGAAAGGTAAAAAGAATGAGTGCAAGTGTTTAACTCCATTTTTTTTCACCTTGTTTTCTTTTTTTCCCTTCTCTCTCTTAATGTCTCTCTCAAGGAACTCTCTCACACACAATTTGTCAGTTGCTTAATCCTTTCCGTGCACAAAGACAGGCGCTCTTTCATTCGGGCTGAGCTGATGTGGATGTGGAATGACTGAGTGAGTGAACCGCTGACTGCTCGGAGGTAATTAAACTGGAGCTGGCGGCCCTGCCTCTGCTTGCTTTACCTGCCTTGGTTAAAGCGCCTGCCGCAACAGTTTGACACATGTTTGACCCACTCGCACATGCTGTATCCTTCATATCTGTTTCTCTTTCTCTCGGTCTGACAGTCTGTCTCTCTGTCACAATCTCTCTTGTGTACTCTCCATCATGCTTTCTCTCTCTCCGTCCCTTAACCCGATTTTTGTCTCTCACTCTGCATCTCAGGCGGTACCGAAACTTTCTTTGCCTCTGGTTTTTAGATCGAGACATTTTACATGGTCCTGTGGTGCAACCTTTAAAAGGCCATTGATTTTTACAAGGCTGTAAAAGGCAAATAGGTTATTCACAGTCCCTGACCAACTGCTTTGGCCCACCCCGAGCTACCGAACAGGTGCTGCTCATTGTGTGTTGATAACGTCTCCAAAAACCAGCATGCATCCTGTTTACGGAGTCCCAAAACAACAGAGATGTCCCGTAACAAAGTACAGTAAGTTTGTTTCAAGTACCTGTACCAAGTACCTAAGCTTTTCTTTCATTTGATACTTTCTGGACCGAAGAACAGAAATGCTGGATACGCTAGCCAAAATGTTTTAAACTAGTTATTTATAATTATCTAATCATTTATTTACCTTTTTCCGTCGTCGTATTTCTGACCAATTAATGAAAGAGTTTTATGAGTACGTATTTAGCCCCATCCCCCTCCTACACTCCCTTAAGTCAATGTTTTTTTTAATTTTTGCTTCGTTTAATTATGTGCAGTGTAAAACCAAACCAAGCGAATTAGTAAACGAACCAAAAGTATACATTTTGCTGATTCGAACTGGGCAAAAGGACTAATAAGTGTGAAAGCAACCTTAAAGTTATGTAGTGTAACCCCGACATAAGAGTTAGCTGTATGATATCTTTAGTTAATGTTTCCCCAAGTAAGTTTTAAAGTTTATACTTTTGTACTTTAACTTGAGTAATAAGTTGAGAAACTGTACTTTAATGTTTACCAGAGTATTTTCAGATGAGTATTTGTATATCTTTCACCAGAAATTTCAACTCAATTCTAGGTCTCACATGAGCTGGAAATCGATCTGCATGCATAATGCCAACAAGTTTTCACATCAAACCATGACGTGTGCAGGTCAGAAGGTTGTGATCTGCTTTTCAGTGTCACTACAACCTCTTAAAATCCCAACTCATAATCTTTTTTTTCCAGTAAATATTGAGCGTGAAGTAATGCAGTCCATCAGGACTTGATGTTAATGCCAGAATGTTTTTTCTTTATGCTCTAGTCTCTAGGCTTCTTCATTAACCTTGACATGATATCCTGTTCTTGTTCCTTCAAAGGTATCACCATGTTTGATTGAGCGGTGCGCAGTGCAGTACTGAGTGCGCTCGGGCGGCGGTTCTCCTGACGGTGACCTCACATAAAGAAGTACAGAAGTTTCACGGGGCGAGGAGGAAATGTAACAATGTAACAATGAGATTGTTCCTCGCTTCCTCGGACATGAAAGAGATGGAGCCCGAGCCATAGTTATTCTGAGCTTTAAAAGCTCGGTTTCTTTCCTTATTTCACGCCATGTTTATTTTAAAAAAGTGGGGCGATTCGGAGTATTTATAGAGTCTATGAAAGGTTTTTGGAAAGCCACTGGTTTGAAGTGGGTGCATTCACACAGCGCTGAAGGGGACAGGGGTCAAACAGCTGCCGTCATCTGGCGTGTGGATGTGAAAATACGAATATACACACCCCGTAGGTGCCCCCTTTATTTCTTATATGATCTGGAAAGAGCGACCCTTCCTTATGCAGAGCTTCCTCCGGGTAAACAGATAGAACATCCTTTACTTTCATCTCTTAAACAGAAGCAATGTTATAAACATGTCCTTTTTCCATTGATCGCACCTCAGCCGACTTTCCTTTTAGCTTTGGCTCTCTGTTCGCCGTTCTTTCTACAAATGTCCTTGCACTTGTTTCTGGTCAATTGGTGGAAACTTGGACTTGTGGCGTTTGTATCACTGCCAGCTTCTTTAAAAGAAGTAAATAAATCTATAATGCACAGAAGGGTCATGAGGTTTTGCCATAAGACATCAATCAAGGTTTACTTCAACACGTTTTGTTTCTGTCTTCCACCTCCTGCCCTCTTAAAGTTCCTCAGGCAGGCTGGTGATTACACTTCTTGTCCTCTGATGCATAGCGGCATTTCTTTCTTCCTCTCTGAATGTCTTCTATTATTCCTCCGATCCGTCCTGTTCCACGTACGGCTCTGAGTGCAGCACAGGTGAGAGTGATACTCTACCACTTAAGATAAGTGGATTACTCGCAGACAGGAAGTGCGCAGTGCAGTGTGAATGGAGGGTCTTAGATTCCACACACCCTGATCTTAGAGCTGACATTAAAACACGTGACTGATGTGGACTAATAGTGGAATCTGCAACAGGGATCTTTAATTGATTGGACAAAAAGGAATACCGATTTATACAGTATACTGTACAATTGAGGGCAAAAACCACTCTTATGGTTTTTGAATGGGGAAAAAATGGAAAATGTGCCTCTATTTTACAATGAAATGAAATCACAATTCAAAACATAAGGCAGATATCAACATATCAACAGATCTGATTTGAAGAAGGAAGTGTATATCAGGCCAAGTTATAACAGGAGGAATGTGCAGCTGGGTGAACTGAAAGGATCTGAAAGCTGCTCAGAGAATATGAAAGAGGTTGGAGGCAGTTATAAAGGCGAAGCTTAGGCATGCAAGTTATATTAGTAATATTTGGTAAGACTTTATTTAAAAAGTACCCACATAACCTGTATAACATTCATAAGCATGGAATAAATCTTTTATAAAGCAATGCTGGAAGATTTATGAAGGGCTTATGTCAAAATTCGTGAGGTGATATTAGAGGTTTTGTGTGACTTTGACTTTACATAAAAGAGAAAAGAGAGAAGAACCTTCAGTTATCATTATGGCTCGACTGATCGAGATTGTTACTGTAATTTATTTTTTATCCTAATCTTGTAAGTAATTAGTTTGTTTTTACCAACAGCACATTCATGACACTTTGAGAAAGGTGAATAAATAAGGTATAAATTGTGCTTCATAACAGTGTTATAAATGCATATCTGATTACCACTGGCATTAAAATCATTCATTTTCCTGGCATATGGGCTTCGTAAATAAGTGAAATTGTATTAGAATGGTACTTCATAATAGTTTTGAATGCAAATGGGCCACCAGCACTTCAGTTAAAGAGCATTCAATTCCATGCTCCTATAAGAAGTAAATACAGTAAATACACCATATACAGTAGGTACCCTTCCAATAAAGTGTTCCCGAATATTTATATCAAATTCAGAAAGGGAGAAGCAAACGTTGAAACTGATATTTTTGTTTTCACTATTAATATCCTTAATATACAGTATTTAAACCTGATTTGTGATAATGAAGGAACATCTGTGAAACCAAACACATAAAAAAATACATGAAAGCTGATTTACTGACGGGGTCTATGGAGGATTGTGTTTTTCAAATGAGCAAAATAACACGTCTTGTATGTTTTGTGTGTTTTCCTTATTAAATATGCAATTTAGGGCGTTTCTACCAAAAAGTGCAAAAGGTACAGGGTGGTGTCAATGCAAATTGATTCATTAAGCACCCGCAGTAAGGGATTTACCGCAGCCTGAAAGTCACTTTGGGAACGGAGATTACGTGTGTAAATATATAAAATTGAAGTGCAGGTGTTAGATTTGCATTAATGCGTTTCCGACAGTTGAAGACAAAATTATATAATTGACTAAGTTTTAATAATCAGAACGTTTATCAAAAGTATGCCTTAGTATTTCAAAATAATCATAAAGTTTCTCAAAATTATGGCTTATTATTACCGTGGTAAAGTTTTATATTGAAGATTCGCCAACAACCTCTGATGCCAACAGGATCTAAAGAGCCGGTTAAAAGGTTTAATTCACATTTACCTTATAAACACACTACACACTTATGGGCGCTTTTAGACCTACCTTGTTTGGTGCGGACCTATCAAACTTTTTCTTTAGTTCGATTTGTATCGATTCGGCGCGCACCAAACAACCGAACCATGGTCCGCCAAAAATTGGAGAATGATGAGAATGATGCACATGAAATGTTTTCCAGTCTCTTTGAAATTCAACATACGAAATTTGAAATTTAAAAACTGTGTTTAAAATCTAGATCACCTCTCCCTGCAGATGCATGTATTTCTAGATCAAGCATATTAATGCGAATTTTTCACGCATATAATCCCAATGTACAATATAAATGGGTCTAAAAAAAAAAAGGTTATAGCTCCATAAGTGCGTAATGTCAGATAAATTATTTGACCTTACTGTATACTATGACTAATATTTGTACGTTGGGATTATATGCGTGAAAAATTCGCAT
>JAOUQW010000040.1:1746402-1751525 GCA_028565825.1 Olivaichthys viedmensis | reverse complement strand
GATGGGCTACAAAGGGAGGCCCTACCCAGTATTAGTATATTAGCACCTAATAAAGTGCTCGGTGAGTGTATATATGTTACCATTTACCATTTTGGAAATTTAAACCACCTCAACTACATTTTAAAATTAACCCCTAACTGACATTTAAATCAGAGTCACAGGACTAAACTTAATCTAAAGTTACGGTATAATTAAAACTAGGATCAAATGATGGCTTAAATGCAATTCTGATTTTTTTTTAACAAGGCTTAAAAAGTTTGGTGCACCTGGATTAATAAATAAATTTTGATTTAATCCAGGTTAAATATTAATCTTTGTTGGTGCAACCCAGTCTATGTGAAGTTGTAACATATTATTCTACATGAGGCACCAAGCATGCACTTTGCATTTCAATGAGAAAATCTACATGTTTAAAGTGTTTCATTTTCTAGTTAATGTTTCTTGGAGCGGTTGCTATGAACTTCAGCTTTGAACTTATGCTTGCATTTGGATTTGCCATGTAAAATTAATCTTAGAAATGAGCATGAAAAGAATGAGCATGCTTAGCTCAGAACCATGATTACACCATTACACCATTAATAATGAGTTCTGTATTTGTAATTTAGGTTCATGATGTGAATGCCTTAGTAGCGCTGCAAAGTTGAAAGAAACACTATTAATTCAGTAGTCAGCCCAATCAAAAGATGTCTGCTCTTAAACGAACTGTGAAGGTTATAAGGAAGAGGCATTTCTGTCAAAACAAAAATTGTTATTGTTTGTCTCAAGCAAATGATATAAGTGTCATGTGCTCCAGCTAGAGACTGAGGGCTGTCAATCAAGTGCTCAGCCATGTGCAACAACAGTTTGCCTCTTTAGCATATGGTCTGAAATCCACCAGAGAGCTTTGTTTTTCCATCTGCTTGCAACAGGCTGTTTTATCACATGCTAGGCAGTGTTTTAACTTCAAAAATGTTTAGTGTCAACGCTGTGTAGTAAAAGATATACTGCATACTAACCCCCCCCAAAAAAGAGAACTGCACATCAGTGGACTGGGTAGGAAAATTGGATCATTAAGATACTGGCCTAAATAAGGTATCAATAATACTAGCCTTTTAGTTCTCTGCCATTCTATTATCTGGATCCAACACATGTGTATCTGCAGTCTCAATAAATAATTAAATTTAATTATTTCACTAGGTACAATAATGCACCTCAGCAATGACGAAATATATCTTCTATATGTGAGCATACCCATTTCCAACATACCCTCAAGGCAGGATTGCAGTGCTTTGAGTCAAGCTTTATTGGACGCTACTGCTTGATGTGCTGGTGAGAACCAATCATATTCCACTCCAGTGCATTTATATTCCATATAAAACCCTGATCCCAGGAGCTTTTATTTGATTATTGAAAATGACCCCGAATAAATGATGGATTTTTTTATATGTAGATAATTACTGTCAGGAAATGTGCATTTGCGACAGTTGCACTGCTGTGTCCTTAGAAAAAGAATTGTATGCCATAATCAAAAACACCACACAGGAAACCCATTCACTTTGTTCTTTAAAGTTAATAATAGGACAGTATGTTAGTATGCAAATGATAAATGAGCTTACATTCAAATTTGAATGTGTCCATATTGCCTTTCCCTTCAATGCATGAGAATATGATTTCAATGCACTCTGTTGAGGTGATTTTGATGAAGGTTTAAAAATAATAAACTAGGGTTAGGTTTTTTTTGTTGTTGTAAATTTCCAACTAGTGGAAATGTGTTTTTTCTGTGCACAACTTCATTGCAAACACGTCTTGGATTTGTCTCGCTGGAGGTCTCAGATGTTGCAAAGCCAGCCTCACAGTTGTTAGGTTTCATTTTATGCTTGAACACAGGGAGTAAAAGATAACTGACTTAAAATCTGTCTTGATAAGGAGAAAAGAAGACCAATGATCAGATTTACTATCAAATGCAATTTCATGGTCATGGCGAGCTCTGGGCTTAGGCTACTTTCTAGTACTTTCTGACTGATTATGGTTTGGATTTTACACCTACAGAAAACCATCAGCACCTGTCACCTGCACTGAGAGGAAACGCAGACTTGATGGATTGCATCATTAAATGAACTGACATGGTAGCCTACTATTTTTACAGTGACAACAGGTCATGGCTGCACTTTAAATGATCTTAAATTTTGTCTTACCCAAAAAAAACTAAAAAAAAAAAACTAAACCAAAGTGAACCTAATCCCTCCCTCAATAGCATTTGTAAGGAATTTGTTTTGTTTTGTTTTGCTATAAAAGGTCACACCTGTTCCTTCTGAGACAATAGCCTGAATGGTGTATTTAAGCTCACCTAGTGGGCGGCACCCACGTTCTTTGACTGTGCGCGCGCCTGAAGGGAACTATTGATGTTAAAGTGGGCGTGGTCATCGGCGTTCCTCGGAAGGTTTATAGGCAAGAGCGCGCGCGCCCCATCACTATTGATGTTAAAGTGGGCGTGGTCATCGGCGCTCCTCGGAAGGTTTATAGGCAAGAGCGCGCGCGCTCCATCACTATTGATGTTAAAGTGGGCGTGGTCATCGGCGCTCCTGGAAGGTTTATAGGCAAGAGCGCGCGCGCTCCCGCTCACAATTGAGACGGGCTGTAAATGCGGGTGCGATTGCGCGAAACACTTCGCACGCTCATTTGTAGGCAGTGCAACAGGACGAATAGGTTAAAAGATGACTTTGAAGCGAGCGAATAGATATTACAGTTGTGTGCGCGTGCGACGGTCGGCCGGCCGGCCGGCGGCGATGAAAATGAAAAGCGGTGAATAGTGTTGTTTTTTAAGCGAACCGCACAGCCATGGATTACTTTAAAGTGGCTTAATTCAATGCTTGACAGAGAGGAGAGAGAGGAGAGAGAGAGAGGGGGGGGAAATGGAAGCTGCACAGCTGCGACAGGATTTGCGTTTCTCCGTCGCGAACTTTGTCGAAGTGAACGCCGTGTGGTTGTAAAGTTACTTTAGGAACCGCGCATAAGTTGTCCGTGTTTTAGATATGAGCGCAAGCATGGATGCGGGTGGCGAGGTGACAGCGCCGTGCCTCGTTCCCGGCAGCGGCGAAAACGTTCAAGCTCCCAAACATCTGTGGAGACAACAGGACCAAGTGGCGCTTCAGTCTCCGTCTCAGGTACACGTTCAGGTTCAGTCTCCGCAGTGCCACGGAGCGCGGAAGAGCCACCGGGTGAGGCAGCGGGGCTTCTCGGACAACGAAAAATACCTCCGCACGAGGCCGACGGAGCGCACGTACGCAGTGGACACGGGCGGCCGACCCGGTCTTAAAAAATCCAGGATGTCATGGCCATCGTCCTTTCAAGGACTCAGACGGTGAGGCGCGGACTTCCGCTCTTTTCTTCCGTCCTTTCTAGTCGATGTGGCGCGTTTCGAGACTAAAGGAAGGGTCATTAAAGTTAGAACGAGTGGCCATGGGAACTTTCTGGCCAAATAACCCTTTTGCAGCTCAGGTTTTTGTAAAGTGATCTCCTCCAACCGCTTCCAGTCACGTGGCCTTTCTTAATTACTGGCCTGCAGGTTTAATTTCTCAGGTCGCCTACATTACACGTGGACAGTGTTGTATTTGCTGTGGCTTTCCAGCTAGATCTTTTTTTTTAAGTGCACTGCTGCAAGCTTCTCGGGGTTTACGGATGATGATGGGGATAATCGGGCTGATTGTGAGGTCCTTCCCGACGATCGCAGAAGGTGTCCCGATTTTAGGCTGCTCTTAAACGATTATCTTCCCAGATTATCCTGTGGTGTGTAAAATCCAATCTTCAATATTTGTTCAATACTTGTCCAATATTTACGACTCAACATCCTGATGTGTGCGCGTGCGTGTGTGTACAAATGTGCTGTGAGGAGGCAGGAGTAAAAAAAGTCACATGACCAAAGAGGTCAGAGTGGATTCTGTGCACTTCCTGATGTTCTACACTGACAAAACAAGTAATCAGGTAATCAGTGTTGCCAGATCCACTGTTTTCCCTATCAAATTGGGCTACTTTTGACCTGCCGTCGTTGGTTGATTTTTGGGTCTGAAGGTTCTGGGTTGGCATTTTTACCTACATTAATTGTATCGCTAACAATTCAGTATTGGGGGTCACTTATTGGACATTAATTCATAGCCAAATACGTGTGCATATCAATAATGAATACAGCAATTATTTGGCGACTGCCAGGCTGGGTCATGCGCAACGCAGTGCGAGTCAGCATGCGCGTGACAATAAATACCTTGTTTTGACTTTTTAAGGTTTTATATTCTTAAACAAAGATTATTATTATTATTATTATTATTATTGTTGTTGTTTTTTTGTATTTGTGTTTCTCATATCCCTACCTTATTTTGTAGGTGTTATCTTCTCCTCCTTAATAACCACTGTTTCCGGAAATATACAGGATAATTAATGATTAGTAGAATGATTGTAATTGTGCTCTCAATCCACTGTCTCGACACAAACCGTATAATTGATTCAGATTAAACAATTAAACAATTAAAACAATTTAAAATATTAGTAACACTTTACAATAAGGGTCACATTTCCAGAAACAGTCGTTATAAAGGAGAAGCAGGTAACACTTACAATATAAGGTAAGAATATGAGAAACACTAAAAAAAGCACTCGTTGGACAGCTAATGTTGCCAAATAACTGCTGTATTTCACTACTTGTGTACACTTATTAGCTATGAATTAATGTCTAATATGTGACCCCCTGTACTGAAGTGTTACTATTATATTTATTGATTAAAAACATAGTCATATAAGCGTAAGAAATGCGCTAAATTAATTAATTAATTAATGAACATGCTAATGTGCCAAGTAACTGCTGTATTCATTACTTATAGACACTTATTAGCTATGAATTAATGTCTAATATGTGACCCCCTGTACTGGTGTTACTATTATATACATACACTCACCGAGCACTTTATTAGGAACATTTTCTCATTCATGCAATTATCTAATCAGCCAATCGTGTGGCAGCAGCAGAATGTATAAAATCATGCAGATACAGGCCAGCAGCTTCAGGTAATGTTCACATCAACCATCAGAATGGCGAAAAAATGTGATCTCAGTGATTTTGACCGTGGCATGATTGTTGGTGTCAGACAGGCTGT
>JAOUQW010000040.1:1741402-1743902 GCA_028565825.1 Olivaichthys viedmensis | reverse complement strand
TAATGTAAACCTTTAGGAGAAAATGAAAAAGACATAACAATTTATTTACACCAACAAGTCATTTAGTTTGTTGGGTTTCACTGATATTCCATCATTATCACAATATTCCAACAAAAATGGTCAAATCGTGTATGTTAAGAAAAAAATATTATTAATAATAATAATAATAATAATAATAATAAATTAAAAGTGATATCAAATCAAAGTTTGCATCTCCCTTTTCTGAACGTGATATAAATATACTTTATTAACTTGTATGCCCACCCTTTGCCTTTATAACTGCCTCCAACCTCTTTCATAACTTCTGAACAGCTTTAATATCCTCTCAGCTGTAATATTTGGATTCTAATATATGGATTGTTGTCTAGTTGCATTCCATTCATCTTTTTGTAGATAAATTGTAAAATAGTTACATTTTCCTTGTTTTCCCCCCAAAACCATGGGGGATGCAAACTTTTGCACTTGAATATTATCATCACACAATGTAATGCTCCTCAAAGTATTTCAATTAGCCCCCATTATACCAAGTTAACTAACCACCGTTCCCAAATTCTGCTGCATATTTTGCATTTTGCAAAGCGTTGGTCTGGAAACGAAGATGAAAAACGCAGTGTGTGCTTGTGAGCGTGTTTCAGTATTGACTTTAAGACTTTAAGCACTTGGAAAGTGTGTCACAAGCATTGAAATGTCATGACTGATCTGATACGGACGATGCGTTTTGTGCACATTTTAACGGCAGTATCATTTTAAACAGCTTGGAATATTATAAGAACGCTTCATTTTATACATTTTAATATGAACACGTGATAATATTTTCTAACAGCCTAGTAATAACTAAAATTTATCACAAATGCTATAATCTCAGCTTGCTAGCACAACTCAAGCAGTGTTTTATACTCATTAAATTATACTTTTAAACCAAAGTTATAATCAGTTATTAATTGTAACTGATCAATTGAACTAAATAATATTTGCAAACATTTTATACCTTTATCCCTTTTATATATTATATAGATTTAGTAATGTCATTGGTGCAAAATGACCACATGCTACAATTCTGACTCCACCTCTTAATTGATAGATTGATTTGAAAGGTGACAGATAAAGGCTTTATTTTAACACGGTCTGGTTTTATCTTTCATAAAGAACACAACACATGTCATTTAGGGCGGCTGTAGGATTTAGGTGTTTTCGGCTGCCTGAGCTCTTGAGTGTGTGTCAATCAAAGCTGGAGTCTGAAGAGCGTAAGACAGTGCGTCCTTGTATTGATGCGATTTTGTCCTTTGCGTGTGTAAGCATCAGCATTTTCTTGTGTGTTAATCTGTTATTGGTGTCTCATTATATATGCGTGGCATGTGAGTGTGTGAGAGAGTGAAAGCATGAGTTTATTAGACTAAGCTGGAAAGGGTGGTTTGTGTTTGTAGGTGTCTGTGTGGAAGGCCTGCGCATAGCCTCTCCCATATTAACACACTAAGATCAGTGTTTAGCAGCGCTCTCTGTTTGAGTGTGAAATGCCAACCCTAAAGTATCTAATGGAAACTCTCTCATCAAAAACAAGGACATGTCTGGGCAGCCTGGAAAGCCTGGACCTTCAGTAAAGCGCCAGTGTAGGCGCAATGCACATCACCTGAGCTCCTGCAGGTACGTGACATCATGTAACTAAACTGCCTGCCATGAGCCAACCTTCTCATGACATCATCGCTAGCTTTGTACCTGTCAAATGTGGACGTTGGCTGTTGTATGAAATCATTATTTGGGTCAGTGAAAGGAGCCCTGTTTTATATAAAGACTGAATCAACCTTGTTTAGACTCGGTAGAAATAGAAGGTGATTTAAAAAACGGTGGAATAATTGTACAATTATCACTTATTACCTGTTCACTGCTTAGCAATGGATGTCCCATAGACTCAGGCTATTTTTTTAAAAAATTATTTTATAGCAATATAATTGCAAAATTTATTTTTAACCCCTTAAGATCTCGGCTTATTATTCAGTTCATCTTAAAGTATATTATTAAAAAACTACTATGAATTATTCAGTAACTACAGTCAAACTAATACAAAAGTGTAAAGTTACAAGAGTGATGAGTCCAAGTCTGGACCCACCGATGGCTTAAATCTCAGTTATTAGCAATATATTTAACTATATTTATGCAAACGGAAAGGCGAAACCTCTTCACATAATTGGGTATTCTTTTAATGGCAAAAAAAAGAGATGGTGGTCATGCTTTTTTGTTTGCATATTTACAAAGACCAGTCATTTTTAATTAGCCTCATTATAACTCTCAGGTTAAAATGATATAGTAAAACTATGTATATACAAAACAAAATCAAATTAAATGAATAAATTAAAAAAGAAAAAAAAAACTAATAAAAAAGAAATACCCCCCCCCCCCCCCCCCCAATAAAAAAAAAAAAAAAAAAGGAAAAAAAAAAAAAAAAATTTTAAAAAAAAAAAAAAAAAAAATATTTTTAAAAAAAAATAAATGTTTTTTTTGAAAA
>JAOUQW010000040.1:1728557-1741302 GCA_028565825.1 Olivaichthys viedmensis | reverse complement strand
TCCAAATACAATTAACTTTTGCCTCTGAACATCCTCATGTGTGTGTGTGCGCGTGTGTGTTTGTGTGTGTGTGTGTGTGTGTGTGTGTGTGTGTATGTGTGTATAATCATCTTATTCGTTCAGGCATGATGCAGCAAATTCATACAGTCCACACTGACATACACTGTCAACAAATTTATACCATAAAAGTTCTACACATGCACAGCCCTCTCCAGACTCCCATCAGGCTGATTGCAGACAGAGGACCGCCTGTGTGAGCGACTCAACCGCGCTCCAAAAATAAATGTGCGCTAACTTTTCTCCCGCACTGCTTTGTCTCAACATGTCCCGCTGTTTTATTTTTGATAATGGCACCAGCGCCGGTCCAATCCGGCCTGATTGACTTTGTGCAATTTTTCCCTGTGGCTAAATCCACCATCCCTGTTTCTCGTCATGACGCAGGCCTGCTAAAAGCCCGCATGTTCGACCATGGCACAGCTCCCCGAAACGCACTCCACCCTTCACGCTCCATATCCCCAGTTCACAGGAGGAGCTGTAACAGGCCGAAATCGTGAGAAAACAGCCAAGCCCCGCCGCATGCTGGGCTCGAGAGCCGTTCTCATCCTCGTTCAAGATCGGAGGGCGGGTAACTGCTAACTCGAAACCGCTGCATTTCGAAAGAGAGACACCTGCTCACGTTCCCGTGGATTAATAACGCGTCTCAGCTGGGGCCCGGACGCTTTTATCTCGCTAGGCTCCTTTAAGGTTCTCATAAAGACGTCTTTGTGTCAGAGCCATGGGCTCGGCGGCCGCCGGCAGTGAAAATGGCGAGGGCTTTCCTGGGCCTCGTTCTCATCCCCTCTCTCCCATCTACTGTATTATTTTGGAATGAAACGCAGATCTGTTTAAACAGGCTGCAGTTACGGAGCCGAGGACAGAGGTCGGCCTCCCGTGATGAGGGAGTGGAAGTCCTGCGAAAATGCCAAAATAAATAAGAATAATTACAGCCCATTTTCAGTGTTTTGTAATTGATCAATTTGGAATTGTTAGTTAATGTAGATAAAAGCTACTGTGTGAAACACTTCACTTTCACAATTGTTTGTGGCAATAAATTGCATAATTGTCTAATTTCACACAATTTAATTCAAATCATAATATTTAAGAATTAAGTATTGGTAAGTTTGCTTTTTAGGTCATATTTTAGAAAGTGCACAGAACAAATGAGGTCAATTTGAGCCTTTTTAAAATAACTAAATTACCTAATAAAATGACCTAAATTAATGAATAAATATACTTTATATATACTTTAAATATACTTTCTTTAACTAAGAATAGTGATTATACAATTGTGAACCATACAAAGCATAATTTATATTGTCTTTTTAATTATTCAAACACCAACAAAATTCATACAGAATAATAACTTAATGATTTGAATAAAATATAAATGTCATTTGTCAATCAATTTGTCACATGAATCTCTTCTTTCAGAGATTAAAATCCTGCAGCATTAGTTATATTAAGTGGGTGTTTAGCTTTATGTTTGGAAATGCCCCAGAGAAGGTAATTACTGCCATAAAATAAGAGTTTTTGTTTCATTACTCATCTTCAGATTAGAAATGATTATACCATTCCCTTCTGCCCTTTACATAACACAATTTCTCCAATGTGAATTTTAGAATAAATTACAAACTACAAAATTATAGATGATATTGACATATAAAACATAGAACACATTACAAAATATATTCATAAAACATTATAATATAGAAAGTATAGTAGTTATCTTGTTTAATTCCATTTTTTATATTTAACTGAGAATTTAATTAAATTATGATTTGTGATTGATACTGTAACAAGTCAGACTACTTGAAATAATTCCTTCAAAATGAAAAAGATGCTAAAATGTATTACAATAAGAAATATTATTCACACACATTGCTTGTCCTGGTTTTGTTTGTCAGAATGTTAGTGTGAGTGAAGTGAATCAGCATATTTGAACTAAAGTCGTTCAAGCCGGGTGATCTGTAAATAAATGCTCTAAACTGACAGGAGGAAATCACAGGGCACCTGGTTATTCAAACACACGAAAATCCCTACTTTCAAATGACACACTCTATTATAATATGTTTATTGCGTTGAAACATGAGAGGTGTTGAATAAATCGTGCTGAAGATGAAATGTAATACAATTAAATAAAACAATTTTGGAATTTTTAAAAACAGCTTTCAGATTACCTATTTATCTATCTATGCTTGCTAGACCTGACATTCTGTAATGTTTAATTATTTCATTACTAATTTGTATTTAAAATGTATAAAATTATTATATATATACACTTTATAAATAATTTATAACTAGCCATACTCATCTGAAATAGATTTAAATATCTGACATATTACTTTTTTATTGAACACATCCTTAAATTAATACACTTCCATTGCAGTATATATTATATACAGTATAGTTAATATCATAATTTTTTTATACTATGAAATAGTGGTTCATGTAAATAAAAAGATACCAAAAATGTATTTAAGATGTCACATGCTGAGAAAGTGCAGTCATCTCATATTTAGATAAATTAGGTCATTTAATCCCTTAGACGTTAAGAGCATACAGTATGTTGTTGGAATACTTGCATTGAAAAATATTTTTGTTTCAATCCATACAACATGTAATAAAACGCATGCTAACCAGACCACACTTAAAAAATAGCATGTGATGGAAGCGGTAATGACACCAAACATTAGCCAAACATCAATATCATGAATACAGTTCAGGCCGATACTCGAGACGAGATATCAAATGACGCAAATCGGGAACGGCATTTTATTGTGGGTGAACATTTTATATGGAAAACAGGCAATAATTTGCTGTCTTCCAAACACACAAGCCCGTACACACTCATACACATTTCCCTTTGTCCGCTCAGCGGGGCATGTTTTCGTAGATCGTTTGACGGAGAAATATTTGAGCTGCATGAGTTCTCTTGTGAAGTTCTGCCAAGAGGGAGTGGAGGGCTGCCGAGAGCCTCCAAACAAGCCTCAGTTCCCAGAATTCAGCGGGGCCCAGACGCCCACCGGTGCTCCCGCTCGTAAAGGCCCAGAGGAGGCCGGTGATGCTTGGACACATACATGATGACACACACCGGCATCGTTTAGTGCAGGAGGGAGTGCGGCACTGCAGGACATCTCCGCTTGAGCGCTTCTGTCAGAGACTTACAACTTTCCCAGCCAGTTCCTGGGAACATACGGCCTCTAAAATACGCGTCCACGACCTGTGGTTGGCTTAACGCGTAATCAGAAATGGGCTAGTTGTAAAACTGTCGGAGAGCTGAGTGATTGAGTGTAATCAAATTCACTTACTGGAAAAACTCAGCGTTATCACTGCGCTTTGAAATATTCGCATAAAGTTAGAAATATAACGGGGATAAAGTGCAAATGGTGTAAAATAATTGGCTGAGGACATGTTGGTCAGGAAATACATAGCAATAACACTTTACTGGAATCTTGCATCATAAGACTGACAAAACCATGTCATAAACGTGTCATATCCTGTGTTAAGCGATTACTATTACCTTTTATTGTCATGATAGCTGTCTTAATGTTTGATGACATCTTATATCAAAAGCTAATCTTTCACTAAGTGTGCTCTGGTTAGCATATGTTTCATGACATATATTATCACACATACTTTATGAACACTGTCATAAGATGTTGGTTTTTTTCTGCCACGGCCACAGAAAACACTTTTCTAATTGTTTAAATTCATAAAACATGTAATAAAACATGTTCTAACCAGAGCACACTTGGCCAAAAAAAGAATTAGCATATGACGTGAGCTGCCATAGCATCAAACATATTAAGATGGCTACGACGATAACAAGGCTTGTAATAATAAGGAAAGCCTTCACTCCATCACATCATTAATATTCAGTAAATAAATACAAAAGGTTTCTTTGTTATGTTTCGGAAAACCATGATAGTTTGATGACTTTCACACTAGACATTTTTTGTAAAGAAAAATAAGTGCTGCCAAAAGCGCTTTTTGTGCTGATATGAAAAAAGAAGAAAGGCGTCTCAATACCAACGGTTACCACTGAGTTCTGCCTTGTATCTGATTGTACCGGCTAACTAGCTAGATTAGGTAGCTAGCTAAATCATATTTATTATTATTATATTGTTGTTATTATTAAAGATGTATTTCTGATAAAGCTTAATTTACTGTATCCAGCCAACGTTAGTGTGACCATGACATCAGAATGTTCACCAGTGAATGTCCCAAAACTAACTAGCGATAAGTTGCTATTGCTAGTTACATTGAAATATATCAGTTTTGACATATTGCCCCTTAAATTCAAGAGTAATTTTCCATATTGGTTATTTTCGTGTGCCCCCTGAGCTGCAACCTGATTTTAAAAAAAGCGCTTGACGTCATTCAGAGCTTTTCTTTAGAAATGGGGGGGGGAAACTTTCTGATGGGGGGAAAAAACAAAATGGCAGTAAAATATATGCTAGCAATTGCGGAAAAAAAAACAGTCTAACACACCAAATTCGGCATTGGTAATTAGCAGACGAGTTGAATCAGACGAGGTACAATGCTAAACTGTGCAGGACTGGGGTCTGATATCTCTGATCTGGGTAGAAAATGACCACTTCTCTTGTCATGTGTCACCTTAAATACATTTATCTCCATATTTTCGTTTGTATTAATCACTGTTTTAGTGCTAAATTATGTTCTGCCTGTGGCTTATTTATGACCAACACCGTTAGCTCAGACGTGCTAATTTCACCTCACAGTAGCGGCTAACTGGGACTTCCTATGTTCCCATCATCAATAAACATTAGCTGTATGATGTAGAACCAGTGACGTAGGATGTGTATTTCCCAGAATAAGGCCGGTTTTGTGGCAAACCTCAATTTTTTCCCCTCATTGTTGTCTGTTGCCTGTACTTCCTCATGTGTGCTAACTGCTGATGACGCGTGTTGACATTCGCTAATCTGCCCTGTCTCTGTCACTGCACCGTGAGGGTTTCACCTCAGTTACATACCCACAAAATTCAACCAAAGGTTAAAAAAAAAGGAACAAAAGACGTACACTAATGACACATTTGATTTGTCTAGTTAGTTAGCAATAAGTCAACAGCATAGTCAGCCTGGTTTTAGTTTTTAGTTTTTTTTATGAAGCCGGTGTGTGGTACAGCAATGAAAACTGTTCACCCGTGTCTGTGCTTTAAAACCGAAACCTCTTTTTAAACAGTCCGATGTCGTTATGGCGTTATACGAGGAAGAAACTGAAACTCTAGCATCTTTTTAAACACTATTGTATGCATTATTCTATTCTGGTTCCAGTAAATGACCTGGTAAAATGCTCTCGCTCTCTCTTTTTTTGTGTGTGTCTCTTCCTTTTTGTCTCTCTCTCGCCTGGCCTAAACCTCACCCTGGTTCTGCCTCACTACCATCCCAGAATGTGTGATGCATTGTGGGCCGTCCCCCGGGCGGCCGAGGGGCCATGTGTCTGGTGAGAAGCCTGCTGGGACATTCCTTATATGGCCGCCACTGAACTCCTCTCACCTCTCCGGGACTTTAATGCCATCTTAAACTGCCAGAGCTGTGTCCATGTCCCGCCGCCCCGTAAAGCCACAGCGATGGAACCAGGCCCGCACGCCATCACTCAGGACTAATTACGTCTTTAGAAGGTTTAAAGCGGACCCTTGTTAATCATCTACTGATGAATATGTGCAGCAGTGGATAGAACGGGCATCTCTCATTGAGCTCGGCTGGACGAAAGTTCACAGACATTTGGTGTAATAAGTGAATGATTGAGTGACGTTGCCTTGCCAGGGCTGTTATTGTGTGTGTGTGTGTGTTTGTATGTGTGTGATGTATTGGCTGCTCTGTTGGATTTGAAGACAGCTGGTAAAGCAACATGCTGTTTGCAGATGGGGCTCAGTCACCCATGAGATTGTGTGTGTATGTGTGTGTATGTGTGTGTGTGTGTGTGTGTGTGTGTGTGTTATGTGGCCCACCCAGTACAGAGTTGATGGGTAAAAAGAATGACGATAGGCAGCAGGGATTTTAAGAGAATAGCTGCAACACACACACACACACACATTTACTGTCAATCAGTGCTGTTAGCCCCACCCCCAGGGTCCTTCTGGTACCAACCAGAACCTTTAGTAGACCGGCAAGCACAGCTCCAGTTTTCTGGTGCCAAAAGTTCTGGTACTTTTTTGCAAAAGAAAAAGGCTTTATTTTTACCTGATAAAGTATGCGCAAATATACAGTACGGCTACTTAACCACCTGTCCTTGTGTGTCCTTTCCTTTTTTCCTATCTCTTCCTCTCTCTCTCTCCTATCTGGAATTTCTGTCTCGTTTAATGCAAAATAAAAAATCGGCATCTGTTCCAGTGAATGATGCTTCCACTGCTGTCCAGTGCTGGACACATCTTCTACTCGATCAGGCTCCATTACTCTTCATCTTTCCCATGTCTCTCATTCTGAATCATCTCTCCTCCTCAAATACAGGGTTAAGGCAAAGAGCTTATCAAAATGCTGCTGCTGTTTCATAGAATAATGATCCTGTAATACAAATCATTTTGAACAGTTTATTTATTCCAGCATGTTCTCACACTTGCAGACCGTAAGAATTCACACGACTCAATTCATATAAAATGTTCTGAAGGTTAAGGTTAGGGTTTGGGCCAAGGGTCCTAGATTTTTGTGCGACTTCATTCATATTGTTCATTTTTAGAATTTTTATGAAAGTTCATTTATTCAGAACCCAAAATTCAATCATGAGGCACAACAAGAGCAAACGTATATATTCTGAATATTGATTATATTCAGTGTGTATTGGAAGCTTACTTTAGTTTTTGTAGAATTGTGCGTGAATGTACAGTATATGCATAGATTGGCAATCTCAGAGTTAACACACGATCTCAGCAACGAGAAGACACATTAGAACATATTAATATACATAGATAAAGATAATTATTTAAAAAGTGCATCATCCATTGATCTACCTATGATGTGGGTTTCTCACCAAGTTATTATTTCTTCTTAGTTTACCAACCGCAACACATCAATATGCTCCAGCCAGTCGCTTGCTTATGCATTTTTTTTTTCTCCATGGAAAAGCAGGTAATTGTCTCTTGGAACAACTGGTTCACTCGTGATCTGTGTACCTTTTTTCCCCCAAAATAAAACCATCAGTCTCTTTGCCTGAAGTAGACACGTCAGTGGGGATTTGATTTGTGTCAGTGAGCCTGATCTCGAGAAAATAAAAATAAAAACGTGGAGGGCGATATGGTTTCATTTGGTTTGATTTCACATGAATTAAGTTGTAAGAAAAAGATACAAACGCTTACCCCGCCCCCAATCCCAACCTTAACCTTTGTAACTTTTCACACAAATTAATTATTGCAAATTGTTATGATTTTACAAGCTTGAGACCTTGTTTGTGTCAGGATATCGCCATAGTAAAAACACTAAGGGCATTAAGCATAATTAAAAATCCTACATGATATTTTACACATGGTCTCACACTTGTAAATTTGTAACAATTTGCATGACACAATTCATATAAAAAGTTACAAATGTCACGGTTTCGGTGCGCGGAAGCGCGGACACAAACGCGAAGCCGTTCGGAACGTTGAACATATTTATTTGTTCTACACAGACTGGTTACAAACATAAACTAAACACGCCGTGACAGGCATGGTGAACACACAGACATCGAAAAACAATACAGGACAGAAACAAGCAGGCATTTAAACACTTAGAAATCAAGGAAAGACAGACGAGGAACAGCTGGGAACATTTAACATAACTCACGTGACAAAGACAAGGAAACAAAACACAAGCGCGTGGCGGCCGTCGCCATGGCGACCGCCACGCTATATCCCGCGCGTGACAACAAAGCTTTAGGTTAGGATTAGGGACTTTGCCAGTTATGTATTGATGTGTTGTAGAAGCTTCAGTCTAATGTTTGCAGTTTGTATCACTCCATTCGTCTAAAAGGGATTTCTTCTTGCGTGTCTTACTTCCAGGCATTTTCTCCAAACTACAGAGGATTCACTAGAGCCAAAAACTATATAAATAGAAGTTTTATAAAATTACTTAAACAGTTTCCAATGACTTCCAGCGCCAAACAGCCTATGGTTAGCAGCTTTTGTCATAAAATGTCATATTTGTTAAAAAAAACAAAAACAAAAATCACACTTGTTGGAATCCCATATTTAGTCTAAAGTTCTTCTAATGACATCATAACTTTTTTTTATTATATAACTCTTCTACTTTAATTTGACTCTTTTTAGCCCAAAGAGGAAATCCAGAGTCATCGATCCTTGGTTTAATATTGTGATTCCCCAATAATGGACTAAATTAAGAAAAGATCTTCCTCCCTCCTAATATTTCTTAATAAAGTTCAGTGTGTATTGGAAGCTTTTTTTTTTGTATAAGTGTGTGTGAATATATACTGTATATGCATAAATCTCAGAGTTAGCTATAGTGATACAATGTCTACCCAGGTTTGATATGTTCAAATAATGCCAATAACATGGATCTTGCAGTTTCATGTTCGTAGTAAGATGCACAAACACACTAGTGTTCAAAAGTGTGGAATCAATGTTTTCACTGATATAAAGTCCATTTAGTTTCAGATCCATCTATAAAATGATTGTAATATGATTCTAGTGTTGATGCACTTTAGGTTTCAAATCATTTGTAGAACTCTGTAAAACATCATGTGTCCAAAATGATGACTCCAAAATGACTGAAAGTTTTATAGCATCAAGAGTGATGTTAATATAAAACCTTATATCCAGAATGCCTCTTTTTTTTGGAAAGCGGTGATCAAATTTTGAAGTGGAGACTTAAATAATATACTGGAGTTATCTATGTAGACTCATTTCTCCTTTATCATTAAATATTTATCATTTAACATTTTAAATTACTTTTAAATTACTTTTTACCAAAATACTTTAAATACCAAACAAAACCTCTAAATAAAGCTTTTAGTGTCTGGTTTATATATTAGATCTACTACATTGTAGAAGAGTTTAGTGAATAGAATAATGACTGTTCACTTTTGAACACTAGTGTATGAACTTATAAAAGTAACCATGGGTCAGACAAATGTAGCTGAGTCGAAAGTATGATAGCGCTCTGTTAATTGTAGTGGAATAAAAGTAAGAAGTCTCTAAAATGATAAACAATCTATCAAAAAGCAAATATTGAAAAATGTGTTTTAAGTAGTGCAGCACTTTCCCTATTGATCTAAATCCATGCTGATAATTCTTCAGCCTGCTAAGAGAAAGGAGATTAGCCATCTCTAAACATTGTAATTAACAGTCATTGTCTTCAGTAGCATTCTCTTTATCTCTTTTGCACTTTGACTTTACTCTAAAATAAGACTTTTATTATATTAATAATTATATAAATTCAGAACAGGAAGGCGGGTGCCTTTTATAGGCCATGCATATAGTGTCAGTTTCTATACACTTGTTGGCATGCCGAAGTGAGGAGGAGAAAACGGAACCACTGATCTTTTTTCTTTTTTTTCCAACAGTGCAAATAACCTACTGTGCTCCCTGTGTTTGGACTGAATGCTGGATTGCTGTTGACATTTTGGGCCAGCGGGTTAGACGTCCTATGGTTCAAGCTTGTTGAAATAACGGCTAAGCAGAACTACAAAGTTTGCAGAGATAAAACCTGTTTAAAAATGCATAGAATGGCCTCCCATTCAGGGGTACTCAGAGATATCCCAGTCCAGATGTATCATATTTCAAAAAAAATGGCTGGTGTGTATAATAAATTTTTCTGTATTGTAAAAAAATGTCTTTGTGTAGATTAAAATGTCCCGGTTCTCACATGGGAGTTGTTGGAGCTAGATTTAGAAAAAGAAGGTTGTGTGCTGCGTGAATTATGACATCCCAAATTACTTGGCTAACCTTTTCTTTATCACAGCCATGGTTTTTACTTCAATTGAGGTAATCTGGCGAGATCATTTGACACCACAGCATGGTAATTTTTTTTGTGTTTTGCCTTCTCTAACATTATTAATTATATCAAGAGCTGGGTCAGGTATGTTAGAGCAGAAAAGATAATCAAATAGATACACTATTAGAACCCTTAAGGGCCCTTCTCTCTGGAAGGGCCCTTAAAGGTTCTATGTAGAAACCTACAACAGAGAGTTTCCCTTTAAAAAAAAAAGTAGAAACTGAGAGCTACAAGAACTATAAACCATCCAAAGAACCCTTGAGGAACCCTTATTTTCAACCATGAAAACGTTACCATGTCACCATGGCTGAGATTTTGAACCAGTTCATTATGCCACCATCGACCTGATCTCATGAAAAATTTGAATGAACAAGGGAAATGTGGCCTGATTTCATACAAAGGGGTACAAATGCTAACCCTGTCCCTGCTCTATCCTTTACTTTTGTAACTTTTCATACAAATTGAGTCATGTAAATTGTTACAAATTTGCAAGAGTGAGACCATGTTGGTCACCATCTGTAGTTCCCCTATTTTCCTATTCCACATTTTCTCTAAATGAGCCACTGCTCCACTGTCTTGCCTGATCATATCGGTTGGCTGATTACATCCAGCATTATTGTACATTATTCAAATCAGGAACAGAAAAGAAAAGGCAAACCTTTTTTTCCATGTGTATAAAATATATGTACCTGTCAGTGAACTCAGACAGCCTGTGAATGTGTCTTTCTGTTAGTAATGGGGTTCAGTGCAACATGAATCCCAGGTGTGCACATCTTTCACTCACTGTTCTGCTGTGTTAACAAAGGATTTCACATAAGAAACTCGGTTCCCTCCTGCGGCTCCCTGGAGTGTTTGTGAAAGTTCTGTGATACACTGCTGGTGAGATGAGCATTCCAAATAATTTCTTCCCTGGCTTGTTTTTGTTGAGGGAAAGTCATTTTAAGATAGACTAGCACATTGCCGTGTCCAGATCCCCAGAACCCTGTACTTCTCCAAGGATTATATTTAATTCATATATCTAGAGCAATTAATAATCAGTCTTACCATTTTTGCATTGGTTAAGCTTTATTGGAACATTATGTAACAGCACTTTCTTTTAAGCTCAGATGTTACTGAGTTGGTAGCAACCAGTGGTAAGATAGATAGATAGATAGATAGATAGATAGATAGATTTGTACCATTACTAATTGTAGCTCATCTGTTGCTATTTATAATTTCCAAATCTGCCTTTTTAATTTAATTCATAATTTAAACCATTAAAAGAAATTGTTACATATTTTGATGTATTATTTGTATGCCCAAGACACTACTAAAAATGGCATAGGAACATCTCTACAACTTTACACTCATTAAGAATGCGAGGATATAATATGAATATGCATGATGAAGCAAATAAAAAACGCCCCTGTGCAGTTGCGCTGTAAAATCCCCACTACGCTGGTTACGCTATATTGGGACCGTGATAGGCTCAAGCTATTTCATGACGAACGAAACTAAGCTGATACGTAGCTCCCCACAAACCGTTTTTTTTTTACGGAAGTACTGTGAAAGTCTCTGTTTTCAATGGAAAAATGAAACAATAAGCCCTCTAAGAGGAGTTTATGGTTTAAAAGCATATTTTTGAGCAGTGGGTCTTTAATGAAAAGGGACCACCATAGACCACCACAGACCAGATAATATTTGGGTGGTGGATCATTTTCATATTTTCCCATGCACAATTGGTTCTCTAGCCCTTTATCAGTGTTAGTTTCTGACCACAGCACCGCTTTTAGCTGGAGATTTTTGATTGGTGGACTGTTTCTCAATCCAGCAGTGACATTGAGGTGTTAAATAACCCCAGTAACACTGGTGTACCTGATACACTCGTACCAGCACCACACACACTATCATGTCAGTGTTACTGCTACGCTAAGAATGATCCACCATCCATATCATATCTGATCAGTGGTTGTCCCTTTTCACTGATAAATGGGGTATAGGGGGCGGACAAACTGTGCATAGCAATAGATGGGCTACAGTCAGTAATTGTACATCTACCAAGTGACCTATGTTGACCATGTCACTTATCCATTTCATCAATTTTTCTCACTCAAAGGATGAAAAATAAGAAGGCAGGTCACGTTTTTAAATCAGGAGCCCATTCAGTTCACGCACTGTATTTGCCCTCATTTAAATTCAAGAACACCCTTCTCAGCATACATACACCCCCTCTGTGCCCTCTGTCTCTCCTTCTCTCTTTCTATCTATCTATCTATCTATCTATCTATCTATCTATCTAGTGCAGCTCTTATAAATAAAAGCTCGCAGGAGGATCCTTCTCTCCCTCTTTCTCCCTCTCCACCCTGTCTGTTTTTTTTCTCTCTCTCTCCTTCTCTCTTTCTATCTATCTATCTATCTATCTATCTATCTATCTATCTAGTGCAGCTCATAAATAAAAGCTCGCAGGAGGATCCTTCTCTCCCTCTTTCTCCCTCACTCTCTGTCTCTCACTCTCCCTCTCCACCCTGTCTGTTTCTCTCTCTCTCTCTCCACCCTATCTGTTTCTCTCTCTCTCTCCCTCTCCACCCTGTCTGTTTTTCTCTCTCTCTCTCCACCCTATCTGTTTCTCTCTCTCTCTCTCTCTCCACCCTGTCTGTTTCTCTCTCTCTCTCTCTCTCCACCCTATCTGTTTCTCTCTCTCTCTCCCTCTCCACCCTATCTGTTTCTCTCTCTCTCTCCCTCTCCACCCTGTCTGTTTTTCTCTCTCTCTCTCCACCCTATCT
>JAOUQW010000040.1:1682470-1710479 GCA_028565825.1 Olivaichthys viedmensis | reverse complement strand
CTGATAACAGACACGTTACACACACTCTCTGATAACACACACATTACACACACGCTCTGATAACAACCCCCACACACACACATACATACACACACACACACACACACACTTACACACACACACACACACACACAATGCACCTGTGTCAGAGCTGAGAGAGAGAGACAGAGAAGGACAGATGCATAATGTGAGGACTTTGATTTCACTAACACTGAACACATGCTTCTGTTTCTACATACAGAGCGAGAGAGAGAGAGAGAGTTATATTTATTATTAAAAATAAATATTTAATTATATAGTTATATTATTATTATATTATAGTTATCTATTATATAGTTAAATATTCTATGTTATATACACTGTATTTATTAACTTTTTTGCTGCCAGGAACCTCGTTCCAGAGTAAGAAAAAAAAAAATTCACACACACACACACACGCACACGCACACACACACACACACACACACACACACTTCCACCTAGCGGCAATTTAGAGTAGCCAATCCACCTACCAGCATGCTTTTGGAGGGTGGGAGGAAACCAGAGAACCCGAAGGAAAGCCATGGGGACACGGGGAGAACACGACAGACAGTAACCTGAGCTCAGTATCGAACTCTGGACCCCGGAGCTGTGAGACACCAACACCACCTGCTGCACCACCGTGCCATCATATTAATGTATTTAATGGAGCCATTAGCTATTATAATTTTATTCCTGAACTTTCCGCCCACAAGAAACCCAAAGCAGTCAAACCACGTTGAACTGCAGATTAAAAATATTCTGCATCATATTAACAACAGATTTTCTAACATTTTAATTCATTGAAATTACACTTGCTTTTAGGTTATTGGGCTTTACATTAAACCCATTTAATTTAAGTGACCAGACAATTCAGAGATATATATATAGGAGGGGAAAAATACCAAACACACACGCTTACTGCTCTATACCATTGGCTGCGTAGGGATTTGCTTGTAGAGCGTCGTGCAAAAGTTAAACACATTTCACCTTTAGCTGCCCCCGAGTGTGGACTAGTCCGTTTTGTACTGCGCAAGCATCTGTATTGCATTTGCATTATATTCGATGAAGATATGAAAGCTGCTTCACTATGAAACACATTTTCGCTCCACGTGGAAAAGAAAAACAGGTTTTGCAAATATACGTCAATCTCAAAAATTTGGTCTATAAGATTGATATGATGAAAATCTGTTGTAGCGATGGAGGAATTTTAATCCATGTAGACACACACACACAGAGAGAAATACAGAGAGGCAGACATCAAGAGAGAGAGAGAGAGAATGGTGAGGGAGAGATATCAGGAGAAACAGAAAGTTGATATTTTATAATATTTAAGACACACACTCCTGATTCCCCTAATAAGCATGTTCAGTATTGCTGGAGAATGGAAAGACTGTCCTGTTACAATTCAGACATAAACCATGTCCTTGTCTCGTGTCCACTTTCTGTCTGTCGTTTCTGTCTGTCTGTCTGTCACACACAGACCAGTGAGGGCTGATCAGCTCCCACCAGGTTATATGGCCTTGAGCAATCTGGTGTCCAGCTTTGTACCTACTGCCAGTCTGTAGCAATAGTGTAGTTCTCTCTATATATAAGCCATGTCTGAATTCTCTCAATGGAATGCTTCAGGCAAGTAGCGTGTGTGTGTGTGTGTGTGTGTGTGTGTGCGCGTGTGCGCGTGTGTGTGTATGTGTGTGTGTGTAGAAACCAAATTGGACAGAAGGGAGAAAACACACAGACCCCTAACCACTGCTGTAATGCTGCTACAACTTTTTCTTCCTCACACACACACACTCACACACACTCACACTCACACTCACACTCACACACGCACACACACACACACACACTCTGGCACAACTGTCTTGACTCCACAGCTCACTCTCTATTCACCGCCCAGCTGCAGGAGATTTTCTCTCTCTCTCACATACACTCTGACTGCGTGTAAATCTCAGTTCTCTCCCTCACACTCTGACTGACTGGTGATCCTTTTCTCCATCGACCTTTCACTTTTCTCTGCTCCCCTCCTCACCTCTTCATGCTCATCTCTTTCACTCACTCACTCACTCCATCACTCACTCACTCACTCCCTTTCCCTCTTTATTCACTGCTCTCTGTGCCAAGCTGTCTTTAAAGCAAGAGAGAACGAGGAGGAAGGGAAGAGAGTGGGGAATAGAGTGGTGAGGCCGTGAAGGGCAGAGCAGAGTAACATGGGGTACAGTAGAGTAAGGTAGTAGTATAGAGTGTAGGGTACGGTAGGGTATAGTAGCATAGCGTATAGCAAAGTAGGGTATAGTAGGATATAGCAGAGTAGATAAGCATAGGGTATAGTAAAGAAGGGTATAGTAGGATAGAGCAGAGTAAAGTAGAGTAGGGTAAAGTACAGTAGAGTAGATAAGCATAGGGTATAGTAAAGAAGGGTATAGTAGGATAGAGCAGAGTAAAGTAGAGTAGGGTACAGTAGAGTAGATTAGATTAGCATAGAGTATAGTAAAGTATGGTATAGTGGGGTAGAGTAGGGTACAGTAGAGTAGATTAGATTAGCATAGGGTATAGTAAAGGTAGGGTAGGGTAGGATAGCGTAGCATAGGGTATAGTAAAGTAGGGTATAGTATAGTAGAGGGTTTATGAAGGCAGAGTAGGGTAAAGTAGGAGACAATAGAGTAGGGTAGAGTAGTGTTGGGTAGCAGGATATAATCGGGTAGGGCAGAGTATAGTACACGGTATAGTGAGGTAGAGTAGGGTAGAGCAGAATAGGATGCCATTCTGCTGCTATTGTCCTTCCACTGGGCGCTAATGTCTCACTATAAAGGGACAGAAACAGAGAGTGTGTAACTCCACCATCACCCTCGCTGTGTTTTACAAGCTCACACACACACACACACACACACACACACAATAAATATAAGAGCTGAATCTTAATCAGCAAGTGTGTGTGTGTGTGTGTACTTTATAATGCTCATTCCCTGGACATGAGCAGCTTATGAAACCTTACAAGAGGCATGTATACGCACACACACGCACACACACACAGGGTTGTTCAGGGCAGCCTCTCCAGATGGCCACTCATCAGAGAACAGGTCGTCTTGGCAGCAGGATGATGACTGCAGTGTGCGTGTGTGTGTGAGAGAAAGGTGAAAGACCCTGTGTGTTCGAACATCCTGATTTAGCCGAGTGATCGTGATGTCCAAACACATGAACGAATCATTCATTTGAACCGATTCTTTTTAACGAATCGGTCGAACCGGTTCTCGAGTCCATCTGAATCGAACTTCAAAATGTTGGTGGTTTAAACAACTGCAGCAACACAACGGGCTACTCAAACTTTTTTAATAATACATTTTGTAAACTACATCAAATACTGGCAGCATTTAAACAACTCATTAAAAATGTCTTTTAAAATGATTTGTTTGAAGAAATTTTAAACTAAAAATGCCTAATTTGCAGTTAAATTCTCAGACTTTATAGAATATTTGAAAATATTGACTCATCCAAAACTTATACATAAACTGCAGATTTGACAATAGTGAAATTATAAGATCTTACATTTTCTGTGCCATTTTTGATGACAAAAATGTAAAATTTCATCCCGTTACTGACCTTTATGAGGGATTTACATTAATAATCCTCACTAATGATAATTTGTCATTATTAATATTATTATGAATTTTATGGCCAATCACATACAAAGGTAAACCCTTCCTTTTAATTCTACAGAAGAATTGTACAAGATTCATATTATATTATTTTTTATAAACCATGTTGATCTGAGTGGTAGTTCGTGTAAAGAGTGTGTGTAGACTACCGTAATACAGAACTGTGTGAGTGTGTGTAGTTCCAGCTCTGGCAGCTCATCTGTGTGATGATGTATTGCAGTCATTTTTTGGCTCCGAGTACAGACTAAGGACTTCCCGAAGTTCACACACACACACACACACACACACACACACACACACACACACACACACACAGTAATAACGTGAACATTTATACTCACTGTGTAAGTGGAGAAAGGATGTTCCTGGTGCACGGGCGTGTGTTTCCTCAGCGAGTATGTGTGTGTATGTGAGCTGTCTGCTTCCTCTTATTCAGAGCTCAAAATCCACTCTGAGGGAGTGTCGGGAGGAATGAGTTCACCACACACACACACACACACACACACACGTAGAGAGGGAGGAGAGAAAAAGTACATGACCTTTTATGGCTGTGGTTACGTCCCTCTCTCTCAACATGTGCCCCTCCTTTTTTCGGAGGGGAGGAACTGTGTGGTCGTGGGTTTTGAGAAAGACGGATTCTCTGAATGCCTCCTCCGCCCCTCTGCCCAGAACAGAGGAATGAGAGAGAAAGGGATGGTCGATGAATGAGAGGGAGAGGGATGGTATTTTGGGCAGGGTCGGGCCTTCACCACTATAATAACAGAGAAAACATTAATGAGAGACGCTGGAGGGTCTGGAAGACGAAGGAGTGATCGACTGAGAGCTGCTACACATCTTTTAAACAAATAATGAAGAAAGGAATAAAAGACAGAGAGAGAGTTTTTTACTGTTTTATCTTCCCTTAATCCATTGAACAATGAGAGAGAGAAGATTAGGTTTAGTGATTGTGGTTGTGTTTAGTTTCTTTAATGATTGTTGCTTTGGTGTGTAGAAATGTACTCATATGTGTGCTCTTATTTAACAGCACGATTTGCTTTGGTAACAATATGATTTATAACATGCCAATAAAATACTGCAGAACTGAAACTGAAATACAAATTGAGAGAGAGAGACAGGAAGCGATTAAACAACAGAAAGACATGGAAAGACAGAGAGAGAGAGAGACAAAAGAAACATTGGAAGACCAAATATCAAATACAATCAATTCAATTCAATTCAATTTAATTTAATACAACTTAATGTATCCCATAGGGCAATTGTAAAATCAAACGCTCAACATTACACACACATACACAAGATAACCAGTATGGCATAATAAAACCCGGAGGCGCTCACAGTCTAATAAAAAAAGATATATAAACAAATAAATTAGCCAAAGACGTCAGAAAGGTTTTTATAATTCATTAAGAATGGATACCCCATCACTTAAGAAATTATAGGATGCACATACAGCATGTTTAGAAGAAATATCAGATTTACCAAATTGTCAGGATATATATATATATATATACACTCACCGAACGCTTTATTAGGAACATTATACTAATCTGTCAGACAGAGGGAGAGAGAGGGACAGAGAGAAAGAGACAGGAAGGGAGAGACAGAGAAACAAGGTAAGACAGAAAGAGAGACAGACAGAGCCACAGAGAGCGAGTGACGCAGAATGGATTAGAGAATGTGGAGGGGAAAAAAAGCTAAAAACAGATGTGATTGCTCACTATCACACCCACCCACACACACACACACACACACACACACACACACAGACACACACACACACACACCCATCCAACACCAGATGTCTTCGGGGTCGCGTCCTAACACGCCCTGATGATGACATTATCTAGCAACACAAACTCTTGACATTTTTGTCTAACACACACACAGTAACAGACTATCACTGAGTCACTCAGCGCTGCTAGCATTTCATCATCATCATCATCATCATCATCATCATAAGAATCAGCATTTCATCATCATCATCATCATCATCATGTCAATCACAGTTACTCACCCTTTACCTGTTTTATATCTGAAGTACAGTCAACTCCAGAATTAAAGCTAATCATTTAACCATATAGCACACAACTGTTAAGTATTTTATATGGACGATATAAAATGCACAGTGACAATGAAAACGAGATAAAATCGTAGGGAACATTGTCCTCAGGTGTGTTGGTAAATTAGTAATAAAAGGCTCTGTAAGACCAAAATTCCACTGTAATTCCACTTAGCATAAACCGCTAACCGAACTTCCACAGGTTCCGCCATGTTGAGAAGCGTCAACGTTGCATCACAACTCAGAGCTGTCAGAATATTTTTGACTACGAAAGTCATGAATTCGCCTAAAGCGAGCCATTAATCTTCTCCAAAAACACAGTGAACACACGACCGCATTCTTACAGCTGGTGGAAAATTCTAGAAGCAAGACAGAACCAGTCACATCCTGCTCCAAACATCCACACTTATAGCAATAGTTCTGCCAAAAATGATGTTTACACGATGTTCCCCCTTTTACCCCAAATGTAGTCGATCAGCCAAGACATGTTTGCTTCTTTAGTTTTGCACTGAAGCCAGAGGCTAATGTAGCTAACAAGTAATGGAAATCTACAGCTACCAGTTAAGCATCGTGCAAACTATCTGTCTAAAATCATCACACGTTCGCCTCAGAGGGCATTGTGGAGTTGTTCGGTGTCTCAAACAAACTTTCTGATGTGGTTTGTGACACTGTATGACATGCTGTTATCTATAAACATGGACAAACATAAAAAAGTCACAGAGCTAAAAAACAGTCGGAGCTCCATCTTGAAGCCGAATCCCTTTCTTCCTCAGGACATCGCTTGGTGTCACCCTACGCCAGCATCAAGCTCAGGTAGGAGGCGTGGCCCAAAGTTTGAAGGTGGAACTGTAAGTTATAAGTGGAGTCTAGCAACGGAAACGAGAAGGATGATGTCTGGCGCTTTTGATCGCACACGCGGCAAGAACTGGAAACATCATGGTTGAAATCACTTTGCCCAAATATTTACAGAGAATGTGACTCATTCAGGGCTAATCCTCATTCACTCATTCATCATTCGCTATTTGCTATCAGTGTTTGATGTGTGTTTGATAATTATGAATCGATAAGAGATGTGGAACATGGGTGGGGTTCTCTCTGCCTCAGTTCCTTCCTCGTACACACACACACACACACCCAGTCAATGTTTGTAGTACATAATCTGAAATGGTAAAGGGATTTTAGTTCTGTTTAGTTTTGTATGTTTTGCATGTGTTTTGGTGTGTGTGACTGTGGATTTACTGTAGGTTTATGTTTCTGTCTTCCTAAAGTCTGCTGTAATCTGAGTGCTCGAACAGTGTGTGTGTGTGTGTGTGTGTGTGTGTGTGTGTGTGTGTGACAGAGAAATGCCTCTTTTAATATATAACTGCTATTAATAATAATTATAACAATAATAACAATAATTCTAATAAAGCACAATTCCCATGTATTTTAACTACTGGAGACATTTACCAACGCTGCAAAAACGCCTTATTCTGTTGGCAGATCATTTTAAATAGGCTTAATAATCTTAAATTTGTTATATAATAATCTCATAATGAGAAATATTAGATAAATTAGCCTAAAAAGAGGGAGAAGGGATAGAGGTGTTTAGTTGTACTGCATGTGAGTTCAAGCATCGCTCCTGATTGATCAGAATTTATGAACATTCCGTCAATGTAATTTCTTTCAATGGGAAAATTTCAAGTTTCAAAACTTAAATGTTTTTTAAAAAGTATAAAGTCTTACTGAAATGATCTAAAACGTAGTTTGAACTGATTCTGTACGTGAAGTGGTTGGGGCAGTATTAATCGCAGAAAAGTGGGGAAGAAGAAGAAAAAGAACAAGAACAAGAAGTAGTATGAGGAATAACAACACTGGTCACTTTGCAAACACAGTAAATATTAATAATACAATTACAAAATAATAATTGTAATTATATATAATTATAACTAACATTAGGCAACAGTCTTATGCAAAATTATTTAGAAGAGTGTGTAGACCTGACTTTTAGTTGGAAAGCATGTTCCAAAGTCTGGACCTGCAGAAAGTCTTACAACAAAAAAATATAATCATTGTGCAAGACGCCCAAAACAGATCGAAGATCTTATTCCCAAAATAAAACTGCTGGGTAAAAAAAAGATCTGCTGATGGAGAGAAAGTCCTAAGGTCAGTAGGACTGAGAGTCCACGTCAACCCAGCCCGATAGGATCGAGGACCTACAAGATTAAAGAACCGGACTCAACAAGGTAATTAAGCCAGACTGAACATGACTCAAAATTAATTAAAACCCTACATGATCCAAAATCCAAACCCCACATAATCCAGGAGCCACATAACACATGACTCATAATCAAGACCTCATAAGATACAAGACCAAGACCCCACATGACCAAAAACCCAGACCCCACAAGATACAAGACCAAGACCCCACATGACCAAAAACCCAGACCCCACAAGATACAAGACCCAGACCCCACAAGATCCAATACCCAGACTCCACAAGATCCAAGACCCAGACCCCACATAGCCAAAAACCCAGACCCCACAATTTCCATGACCCAGACCCTTGGAATAGTGGATTGGGGTTTGGTGATGTATAATAAAACATAATTTGCGTATAATGAGATTGTGTTAAATGTGTGTTGGGCGATGGCAGCGCATGGTTTTGATGGCACAGAGAAAACAGCTTTTAAGCATATACTTTATTTGAGAATATTCTGGGTACTTACAGATATTGCGTGACAGATACAGAGAGAAAGTGAAAGGCACAAAGCAGATACGACAGAACCTAGTTTTGTAACATGCTTAGTTCAGCTTTCTTTATCTAAACTTTATCGATTTTCACATAAAAGACCATCCCTTGCAAATTCTACCATTTCGATAATTTCCTCTTAACGGTCTACATGGTTACAAAATAAATAGTAAACACAAGATATTGCAGATAATGCTAGATCAGTGCTCTCTGAATCAGCAAATGTACATTATTGGGTTACATCACCAGTTTAAAATGAAAAGGTATTAGTCTTAAGAGAGGCCAAAGGCTACAGATACAATTTCTACAGCACACTAAAGCTACAGTGTTAGTGCTAAACGATATAAGGCACTAGAGACACAAGAAAGCGTTTGTGAAAACATTGCTGGGATGTTATGAAGACGGTTGCTCAAGTGATAGTACAAAGATTAAAATGGGCAGGAAATACATTACAAATGATGGTTTCTGTGAAGAACCCTGGAAGTTGAGGTTAGTTTCGGTTTGAAGTTCTGCGCCACAAATAATATGTCCATTACACACAATGAAACATGCACTGGGATTAATCAGAATTCTCTTCTTCTCTTCCTCTCTTCCTCTCACTTGCCTTCTTTCACCTTGCTGTCAAAGGTGCCCTGGCCCTTGTATGAGCCCACGTAGCCGCTGGGATCGGGGATGTCCTCTCTCCCTGCTTTGCCTTTCCCTTTTCCCGACTCATCAAAGCGCTCCTTATGAGAGCCGGTGTATTTACTGTTGTCTGTCAAACGGTCCACGGCGCCCGCCTTTGCCACTTTCTACACACACACAGAAAGAGAGAGAATAGAAAAGAGACAATTGTGACGAAAATGTAAGCGAAAATGTGGTCACCATTGTCAAATCCTCACCGTTATGCCCACGTTAGCGGGCTCTTTGCCTAAGATGAGGCCATAAAGGAGCTGCTGCGCCTCCTCCTGGCTCTTCCCTTTAAACCGCTTCGGAGCCAACTCCACCATCGCCTGGGTGAACTGCTCAAATGTTATCACACGCACCGACTTGGCTCTAAAACACACACACAAATCATATATTTGAATTCCATCTTCCTCGCAATTGGCTGAGTTTCCACCTGGGAGGGTTTTTAAATGTCATAGGGTAACTGTACACACTTGGAGGACAACATTAACAAGGGAGACAGAATAGAACTACGGCATTGGATTTGCTGAGAAGGATACTTGTGTTGCTCTCTTCAGATTTGGCCAAAATAAGAAAAATAAAGAACCTTAGAAGAACATAATGATATTTTGAAACGTCCTGGATGATATTGCGCTTGCTAAATATTGCGATATACTGTATAACTGATTATCGGCACGTTCCTATTCTGGGGTAAGCCCATCCGACACGCACTTGACTTTGCTGAAGACGATGTCCACGTCAGTGCTGGTGACGTTCTTCCCGTCGATCACCTTGCAGTCCTTGCACAGCTTGACAAAGTTCTTCCCGTTCATTTCCTTCCCCGTGGCTTTGGTGTCTCCGTGCACCGCAAATTTCTTGAATGCCGTCTCAATCTCCGCCACGGATGCTGATCCAGAGCCTTCCGCCATGCTGCTGGAAAAATACCGGGAAGAGTAGAGAATATCAAAAGCATGGAAAGACAGGGAGAAGCAAGGAATAGCAGAAAGACAAAAGACAACTAAATGGAAAGAAGACAAGCATTAGTCCACTGTTAATACAGTAAAGTAAAACTAAATGGATTATTCTAAAGATAAAAATGTAAACTGCATTAATAATAAAAGGAAGTGAAAATGATAATTGCTGCCATGAAAACTGAATGGAATAGTACAAAATTGGTGAATATATTTAGGCTTCGTACTAAATAATCACTACGCCTTATGCTTATTCACTACTAATGTGCGATTGGTATTTTTAATAGATTGTCTCCCAGATAGCATGCACACGTTGTTGTTATGTGGTACATTTGGCAAAGATACGGCATGGATGAACAAACCTGGGCCAAATCTGAACCATATATGTTTTGCCACACCCACAAAATTGGCAGGAATTTCTCTTTTGGATCACAACTGGGATTGCAGTATATGGCCCAGATAAGAAGACAAAGGTGTGGACCACATGTGGCGTAGATATGGCATGCCGTAAATAGTGTTTACATGTGGGCGATGTTTGGTTGACTCTTGGAAAACCACTCTAGCCTGTAGCTGAGTGTGGGAATCATACGGCAGTCCATACCTCAGCCTAGCCCATGCTAATCTAGGGGGACGCAATCGATGAGTGTAATTTCGCAGCCATCCAATCAGTGATTTAATTTCTAAAAACTATATTTCATTGGTTCCATGTTTCATGGGTTTGTGGCGGGGATTTTTTCTGATACTTCAAAAAGTCAAGGAAAGAAATATCAAGGAAACATAAATATGTTATTCACTAATTTTGTACTATTCCATGTAGTTTTCATGGCTAACCGAACTTCCGTGGGTTACGCCATACTGAGAAACATCAACATTGTGTCACGACTCACAAACTCTTCCATTTGAATGCAGCAGCAAATTCGCTACACCATGAACTTTGGCTCATGTACTCTATTAGTGAGATTGACTCTCACAATCGATAATATATTCGCTGATATTCACTAATCTCACTGAACAGGCACTCACGCTAAAAGCACACCAAAAGCATTTTAATTCAGCCAACGTCTTGAGTGCACATCAGTAAAGAAGCTTTATGACTCTCCCATTCACACACACACACACACACACACACACACACATAACTACACTCCTTCTAATATTCTACAGGTCTAGCTGCAGCTCACATTAAATAAGCAGAGAACACATAGGGACCTAATGTAGACTGGCAGACAGACAACTATTTCAATATTGTCTACAGAGTTGCTTTTAACTTCCTACATAAAGCTACATAAAGAAGCGCTCACCATTCGGGTCGTGTTGTGAGAACCCTGCTGCTAGGCAGCAGGCAACATGGACGCCAGAAGACTCCTTGCTGCTATTTTCCTGGAAGCAATTTAGCTAACTAGCACGTAGCTGTGAGGTCTTTCATACGGACCATGTACAGGCACAGCGACAGTGGAAACCAGACAAAACTGTCATGAAGATCAACATTTACCTCAGACGTGTTGGTAAATTATTAAGAAAAGACTCTGTATGACTGAAATTAAACTGTAATTACACTTAGCATTGACCGCTAACCGAACTTCCACAGGTTCATTTTGAGAAATGTCAACATCGCGTCACAACTCGTGAATTTTCTTTTTGGATAGTTATTTTATGGGGTTTTTCTTTTTTTTTTGATATTATTTTCAGTTTATTTTTATTCCTGGTTCTGTACCCAGACTTGTCAGCAGCTGATATACACCATCTATTAGCATATTGTTATGGGCCTTAAAGATTTATTATTACAACCAATTGATTTATGATTTGTGACAAGGTCCAGGTTTAACAGGACTCTACATTTCCCTTTCTTGGAATCTCAAACATCAGCAGGTCTTTTTATAGGCTTTTCTTTATAGGTTTGCTTCTTTACGGAGCTACAAGGCTAATGTAGCTAACAATGAATGAAAGTCTGTCTTTTCTAAAAAACCTTTTCTGTAAATATCTGTCTCCAGTGTTTTAGTCATGCTGATGTGGTTTAGGACACAGTGTGACTTACTGTCATCTTTAAACATAAACGAAACTTCCCCACATAGCTGAACGCTGGAACGTTATAGAGACGGCCATCTTGGACAACTGTAATCACTTTTTCCTTAGTGCTATTTGGTATTATCCCCCCCAGCCCTGCCTCCCAAATGATAATAAAAGAATCATTGGGTGTAATCTGCCAATTCTTCAAGACATCTATGACAGCAGGCTCAGGAAGCGTGCTGACAAGATTAAAGCCGACCCCTCTCACCCTGGACATCACGTCTTTCAACCCCTTCCCTCCAGCAGAAGACTCGGAGCCATCAAAGCCAGAACATCCAGGCACACGAACACCTTTTTTCCCCCAGAGCTGTGGCCTTCATCAACCACAGCGGACACTTGACACTTTAGCCCGCACAATTGTTTCATCAGTACAAATGTACAATGTACAAATCACTCTATTATTCCACAATGCCCATATCTTTTTGTACTATACTGTATTTAATATTGTACAGGTCACTTAAATGTTGTACATCTTGCACATATGTACATATTCAATATGCTTTCATACCCCTATTCCATTGTACTTCTTGTCGCGGCGTAGCGGCGGAGGCAGGACACAGGCACAAGCCGTTGAGTAACATATAACATTCACTGGTACACGAACATAAGCTACACGAAACATACAACGTAACGGACATGCAATCAAAGACCACACAGGACGGAAGCAAGCGGGTATTTAAACACGTAGAAATCATGGGAAGACAGACGAGGAACAACTGGTAACATTTAACATGACTCACGTGACAGGGAACAGATCAACACAGAGTGCGTGCTCATCGCCATGGCGACCGTCACGCGTTCTGCGCCACGAGCCAACGTGCGCGTGACACTCCTGTAGCTCATACTATTTATCTTATTTATTTTAGGTTAGTTTTACTCTCTGATCCATTTCTTGTACCTCTTACATGCCTGTAAATTGTCCAGTGTTGTCTGTTTAGTATGTTACATGTGCACTCACCAAGACAAATTCCTCGTATGTGTAACATACCTGGCCAATAAAACAAATTCTTATTCTAATTTTAAAAAATTGATGTAAACATATGCAATATGAATTTTTTAATGCTAAATCATTGTGTAACTCCAACAGTTCGCATTTACACCCAAGCTAAATACATGTGGCGTTAATGTCTATACATTCACATACTTTTCTCTCAGTGCGTGTGTTAGTGTGTTAGTGTGTGTGTGTGTGTGTGTGTGTGTGTGTGTGTCTTTGTCTGTGGGTACGTGATGACAGAATTAGGACCAGCGCAGGGGTACCAGTCTTTGCTAACCGTCTATTCTGGGAGAAAGCTAACAGAGCGGCGGTGAGAAACAAGGTGGCCAAACAGCGACGTTCCCACAGTCGGCCCGTCTGGCAGGAGGGCACAAGGTGAAACGTGCTTTGAAAGGTTCTTCTCCGCCATGCTGGCAGCCAGAGAACAAAGGGAGCAGAGAGACAGAGTGGGAGTGAAGAGTGTCGGTGGCGATGGATTGCACGACACGGCCGTGACTAATATGGCGCGAGGAATTGCTGAGCTCATGCATTAGGGTGAGATGCCGTGGCTTGCCAGTGATGTCGCTGATGTCAGCGTGGCATCATTTGGTGACACAATCGCAGCGGACGATGGATGTCTCCATTTAAGGACATTGGGGCAAAATGGGAGGGGACAGTTTGGTAGACAGTGCTGACAGAAGCTAGAAAGAGACCGGGAACCTATCAACATGTTGCAAATTTGTTCAAATCAACACGAGCCATGTGGTATTAAAAGTTCTGAATGGCTCAAGTTAAAGAGAGAACGCAGGATTAGCCAACATGGTCCCACACTTGCAAATTTGTAACAATTTGAACGACTCAATCTGTATGAAAAGTTATAAAGATCAAGGTTACGATTAGGGGCGGGGTTAGCATTTTTACCGTTTCTTAGGACTTCATTTGCAAACAAAATCCAACCACATCGACTAAACATTTTTTTTCTTTTTTCTTGAGATCAGGTTCCTTAGTACATATAGGCCTCGTCAACTTTATTCCCACGTAATCAAAGTACATCACCCTCTTTTGTTTGAATTCCTACAAACTTTTCATGACATCAGGTTAGGTTTATCGGTCATAACGTTTTGTACGACTTTATTAATATGAAATTCAACAAAATTGGTCAAGTAATTCCTTATGGATTTTTGTGTGAGATCTTTTTTTGTGTTAAAGGGGCACAAATAGTTCATCTTGCAGTTAAGTTCCTTCTTAAATTAAACAGGCAACATTGTCTCAAGCTTGCGCAGCTCAATTTGTATGAAAAGTTACGAAGGGGTTAGGGGACGGGGCTAGCGTTCGTACCTTTTCTTACGACTTTATTCATTTGAAATCCAACAAAATCCAGCCACATCACCCTGGTGCATTCCAACTTGTATATATTTTTGCACAAGATCAGGTTTAAATCAGGAGAGTGTAAGCAGATCAACCCGATCTGAGATATTCATACGAATAAGAAAACGTAAAAACACTAACTCTGCTCCTAACCTTTAACCATTGTATGTTTTTATAAGACTTAAACTGTGCAAATTGTTGTAAATTTGAAAGTGTGAGACTCTGTTAAAGCCGATTATAGCTATTCATTGAGATGAAACCGAAGGCTAAGAGCAGCCAAACCTGGTCTCATGAGAATTTAGGGTGAAGTGGTTGAATTTTGTTCGTTTTCATACAAAGGAAGTTGTAAGAAAAGGTACGAACCCTAACCCCACCCCCTCACCTTAACCTTTGTATCTTTTCATATGACTTGAGTTGTGTGAATTGTTACAAATTTGTAAGTGTGAGACCATGTTGGATTTGTCTTATCTTAGCCTAAAGAAACAAATAATAAAATGGTAACCTGTTCTGTCATTTGTTGTAGAATTCTGCTCCACCCTGCCACTCTGGGACAGCTGGGATTGTTTTATACGTCCCTCCGACTCGTGTCTCATTCCCCCTGAGCTACCGTGAACATGGCCTCCAGCCCCAGCTGTAACAACCCATCCTCTCGCTCGCTCACATGCACCGTGGTATTTGTGGCATTATTTTCTTAGTGCCCGCTGACCCCAGCATGCTTTGCCCCCCCGACCCTGGCAGGTGAGGAAGAAAAGGCACGTGTTCGGTGGCCTGCGGAAAAGGGGTGCAGGTCAAAGTGCAGTGGACATGTGAGACGTAACGACCCCTGGCTGCGGCCCCGTCCTCGAGGCAGAAGAATGGAATTATAGGACAGTAAATCAGAGGGCCTAATCTCTTTTCGGAGGGGTTTTGTGGGAGCGGCGTCATACCACAGAAACTATTTTTCTGCGCAGTGTTCCGCCATGCGGGACGCCATGTTTGGATTGTAGCACGAAGCGGGTTGTGAAAGGAGGCCGAAGAATGTGAGCTCGCATTGTATGAGAACCAACACTCGAGTCCCTGCTTCTCTTACATCTTACACACACGCACACACACACACAGCACCCATCCTAGGGATAGATGGCATAGTCAAATTTCAGAGAGAGCAAAGTGTTTTTGAGACACCGTTATGCATCGTGTGTGTGTGTGTGTGTGTGTGTGTGACCATCATGCATCGTGCATCATGGTCTCACAAAGACAAACCATCAAGTTACGAATGTTAAGGTTTGGTGAGAAGTCATAACTTTTCTGTCTTGTCTTGTTAAAATGTTGTCCCTTGTATTTACTTGTTGCTTTTTCTTTTTATATTGTTTGATTTTTCTGTGCTTTTCTGTTTGAACCTGTTTCTTTCTTTCTTTTTTTCCCACTATAAGTTTTTATTTTTCTGCGTTTATTTTTCCAGTTTGAATCCATGTTTTTTATTGTTTTATTATATGTTCTATTTTCCTGTGTGTTTCTCTGGTTTAAGCGATTTTTTATATTGTTTAATTATACTTATTATTTTCTCCTTTTGTACAGAACTTTGGGCCACACTGGTTGATATTAAATGTGAATATGTGTTAAAAGTAAAATTTACTTTAAAAATGACTTATTAACGTAATTTGGTAGAAATACTATCAAGTTTGCACAATGTCAGGTTGACTTTTTTTTTGCTTAAAGTGAACTTGATCGATGATGGCATTAGTTTGAAGGCTAATCTCAATTAAATATGTATGTGTTTATTTTTTATATGTACACAAATTTGAACCATATAAAGTATGGTGCTTAATAGCCGATTGATCTCATTAAAAAAATCGTACAATTCGCAATGTGGTTGGATTTCATTCGATTTCAAGCAAATAAAGTTGTAAGAAAGGGTGTTAACGCTAGCCCCACCCCCAACCTTAACCTTGACCTTCATAACATTTCATACCAACCAAGTCGTGTGAATTGTTACATTTGTAACAAAATGTAAAATGTATACATTTTAAAGTGTGAGCCCATGTTCGATGAGCAACTAAAATGTTTTGTCCAATTTTGCTAAATTAATATTACTAATGAATTATTAGTCTTATTGCATCCTTTTGATTTACCTCTGTACATTTACAACTAACATTGTCTCATTATTGTTTTTTTGTAGGTGTGGGAACAACAGTGTCTTTATCTTAAGTGCACCCCGACAGATAGATATTGTGAGGGATAGCTATCCATTTTATCACCAAATTAAGAGCTTTGTTTGGTTTCGCTCGGGTCAATTCAAACTTAATGAATTAAATGAAAAATCCCAACTATGCTAACATGCTCGCGGGCATTTTCTTTATTGCTCCTTGTGTTCGGGGTGCTTCCCTGGGGATTGGATGGGCCTAATCGGACTCAGAATGAAAGAGTTAACCCTCGTGCCCTGCCCTGGTCAAGCCCCGTCCCCTCAGTGTGCCCGGGGAAGAAGGGGAGGCAGCGCACTGCGTACCGTGTGTTTCTAATATCTTCCCAAAAAAAATGAAAAAATCCCTCCAGGGCAGGAACGTCTTGGGTGTTCTGCGGAAAAGCTTCCACGGTGCATGGGTCCCGGGAATATTTGACAGTTTTCCCGGTGAGAGTGTGGCTGTGGACTTGGCCGGAACGAGGGAAAAAACAAACGAAAGCAGAGGACGACGAGGGAGATGCAGCAAAAGACAGTGAAAGAGCAAGAGTAAGAATTCGAATGACTCAAATCATGTGAAATGTTGCGAGGGTTGAGGTTAGGGTTAGGGGCGGGGTTTGTGTTTGTACCTTCATTACACTTCATTCACGGAAACCCAACATCATCGTTAGCAATTTGTACAACTTGTTCATGAGATCAGGTTCCTTCTTAGATATAAGGCTAGTCTCGAAAACATATGCTTCATATTGACCGTATCATAGACTAGACTGTGTATTATTTCTGGTTGTGAGTTTGTTTATTGCAGATGTTTTTATTTTTATTTTCTTCTACCGAGGAAATCACTTAATAGAACCCAGTTTGAGGAATTTGGACTCAAACCAAGAGAGAACAGATGCACTGCGTAGGGAAAAGCACCCTCTATGCATGGCCCAGTATTATAGCACTAAACCCCCCCACCACCACCTCTTTTTCTCTCTCTCTCTCTCTCTCTCTCTCTCTCTCTGTGGGGAGAGGTAATGAACCTTAAGTGAGGCCGGTGTCTGGTAATGTAATATACACAGCGCCCGTGTCAGGTCTGGATCCAATAATGTGTCATTTGGTGCGTCTGGAACAGATTGGCCCACCGTGATAGGACTGAACTCTTGCCCGGGTGAGAAGCTCTCCGCACCCTAAATCCCTCCCCCCTCTCGCTCCCTTTGCCCCAATCCCTAGATCCCTACCAGCCCATGACCCCGCCCAACGACCTCCCGGCCCATGACCCTGACCTTTCAACCTGTCAGAGGTCAGCACTGGCCGTTTAGCCGCTAGCGTTCGCGTTCCACCAAACTCCTAGCTGGGCCTGACTGCTTCCTTTGAGCCACCTACCATCAGACCATCAGATCTGGAGTGCATTTACGGAGGCCTTTTTTTTTTTCTTCTTCTTCAAAAGACACCCGCTGTCAACAGGTGCACAGGCTGTTTGTTACAATAAAACCAGACCTGTTACATATCAGGAGTAATAAACTTGCTTCTGACAAGCTTGTGGCGGGAAATTACAGGATTTTCCTCACTACGGTGGTTTGAAAGAAGTGTGCAAAGATGTTTTTTTTTTTTTGTTTTTTTTTCTCTTCCCTCCTCAGGTCATGTTTTGCCTCGGGTTAATTACGAGCCCTATAAAAACCGTGTTCTCGGAGATAAGTTACTTCGTGCGCGTACAGTACACATCCATTCTGAATTTAGGAGCTATTCGATATTACGAGCCATGTCACTCCTCATTTCCTCCTAAATTTTTCAGCGAATGGCTTCTGTCAGAGCGTAAAGTGATGCTTAAACCTGAAGTTCTGTCGGCCAACGTTGACGGACCTGCGTTTGGACTTTTTGTTGTAAACTTGTCATGTTTAACCATTTTAAAAAATCCACTAGGTGTGTATTTTAATACATATGGACATTCGTATTGTTCACAATGATTGTGAAGGTTAGTTTCAAGGTCAGTGAAAGCCTTATGAAGTGCTGTGAAGGTACAAAACCATCACATCATGGACGTCAGTGCTGTAATAAATTCTATAAAGCCAATACACTCTAAAAATAGATGTGTTAAAAACAACACATAGTGTGTCTAGTTAGAGACAACGCATTTTGTGTTACTTTTACCTGTTATCAGATTTAATACATATAATCATAATATAAAAATAATTTTTATTCTTTTTTATACACTCTCAAAAATAATGTATGAAATGATCAACACACTTTTTGTTTTATTACTATTTTAACATGTTTTATGTCATATCACTCTTGTAACTACATACTGTGATGTTTTATTAGTTTTACTGTAGTTACCAAAAAAACATGCCTTCAAAGAGTTAACAAAACAATCTGACCCCATTGCTTGTATTAAATATAACACATTGTAAAAGTAACACAAAATGGGTTGTCCTTAACTAGACCCCCTCTGTTGTTTTTAACACATCTGTTTTTAGGGTGTATGTAATGTTCTCAATGCACTGATTACAGATATAACGACATGTATGCGGTTTATTACTTAGTAATTACCATTTAGTGATATAGTAATTACAGATCGGTGATATAATATAGAAATATTGTTAAAGAAACAACATATTAAATATTATTCACATGTTTTCACATATGTTTCATATAAACGAAAAAAAAAACGTGATTTTTATGTGTGCAATGTGGGTGTCCCTATGTGTCGGCTCTTAAACTGCTTTTGACAGAGTCGTATGTGAAAGTGACAGGGCAGCATAATTTCAGGTTCTGCTGAATAAACCTGTGGTCTAGGAGCATAAACCGAGCGGAAGCGATAAGTGCAGTCGCACGCAGACGCATTCATTAGAGCCTCGCGCAGCTTTGAAAGCACTTACAGAAAACCGGGTCCAAGTCCTAGAGAGCGCAGAGGGCCCGAGAAGCCGAGAATTCAGGAGGGATTTGGGAGTTTTTGGTTTATGAGATCAGATCGGCAGCAGTGAGAGAAAGCGGGAGAGAGAAAGGCGAGTGTGTGTTGTGTGTGCGCTGTGGGGCAGTTTCACCCATGTAGGGCCATTTGGAGCAAGGCTCAGACCTTCTTCTCCCAGGAGCTTCTGATTTAAGAGGCTTAATAAACATGATATAGTGCTCACAGCGATTGCTCGGACAGGAATGTAACCCCCCCACCACCACCACCCCTAACACACTCACCTACACAGACACACACATGCACTCTGTTTTTCAGACGTTTGTTCACTTCTGCATGGTCAGGGATGTGGCGTTGTGGTGGAAATTACAAGAGAGGGAGAAGAGTAAGTCACATGGGTAAGATATCATTTCATCTGAGGTTTCTTCTTTCCTCCAAAAACCTGTGTCCCTTTTCCCCCCCTGGTGTTGAATACCTACTAAGGAGGCTGAAATTGTGTGTATTACAGTATGTACATACAGTATGGTATAAACAGGGCTCAATTTGAGAGGGGTTGAAAGGGAATGACATCTCCAGTCGAAACAAATGAAACAAAATCACCCCCCTTTTCCATCTCAGTTGGATTAATATTTTTATGTGATACTAGTATTTTGATTCCATCCATATATTTGTTCTGCACACAGTTGCCTTGGACGTGTCAGGAGTCGACCACTAATTATGCTAAGTCACATTAATTAGGCTATTATATGAGTCAGCTGGCTAGCTAGCGAGCAAACTGGCTAATATGGGTTTTTAGATTATTGCCGTCTGCCAGAGTTAGATTAGCTCTTGTCCTGGTGAAATAGATTTTAGAGCATTTTCCAAAGCAATTTAATGTCATTTAGGAAAAACCTAATACGCTAACAAAGGCGATGTTAAATAGTGCTAATTAGATAGTGATGGACATTAACATTATGTCTGATAGGGATTAACTGGTTAATCAACATGGTCATACAATTTACAAATTTGTAATAATTTGTACGACTCAAGACGTATGAAAAGATTGAGGTTAGGGTTAGGGACAGGGTTAGTGTTACCATGTTTTCGTACGACTTAATTCGTATGAAACAGAATGAAATCCAACCAGATAGCCCTTGTTCATTAGAATTCGTACACATTTCTCACGAGCTCAGGTTGTGTTCATCTAATCTTACCTAGATTATCTCACCCTAAAGACTTGCACTTCCCAAAAACAGTTGATGCCTAACACTGCTTCAGTGGATAATCTCACCTGGATACTGTAGAACTGCTGCTGTAATCAGAAAGACTGTCCCATGCTCATCCCAGGACTCTTCTTCACAATGTGATCATACCTTTCAACACATTTAGTGCTGTTGCCTTTTCTCTGTACATAGTGTAATGATTTATAATCCCACTATCGGGTGTCACCCAGAAGAGGATGGGTTCCTCTTTGCGTCTGGTTCCTCTCAAGGTTTCTTCCTCATGTTGTCTCAGGGAGTTTTTCCTCACCACTGTCACCTCTGGCTTGTTCTTTAGGGATCTAGATCGACACCTGGATTCCTGTAAAGCTGCTTTGTGACAATGTCTATTGTTAAAAGCACTCTGCAAATAAAATTGAATTGAATTGAATGTTCAAGCCAAACCACTGCAGTGTTATATCATTTAATGGCAGCCCAAAGTTGTAATGTTTGCATTAAAGTTATTGGGATTTAAGTTTTAAAGGAAGGGTATGGAAGTAAGAAGACTTCCTTACCGCTTAAGGTCGATATATTCTGGTATCCCCACTAACTTTAATGCAAACATATGCAGTTGAGTGCAAAAATTTGCATACCCTTAGGAGAAAATGAACAAGACAAAGAAATGTAATTTATAGCAACAAGACATTTGGTGTGTATATATTTAAAATGGTGTATATATTAATAGTAAAAAAAATTATATCAGTTCAAAGGTTTGCATCTCCCTTTCTGAATGTGATATAAATATTCTCTAATAACTCGTATGCCCAGCCTTTGCCTTTATAACGGCCTCCAACCTCTTTCGTATCCTCTGAGCAACTTTTGGATCCTCTCAGTTTTAATATATTCAGGAGTGGGAGAAGGTGAGGGTTGGATTGTATATTGTCCTGCCATGCCAGGGACTATAAAACCAGCTCCTACAGCGCATCTCCATGCACTGCTGTCATTCAGAGGAGCTTACAAATCAGTAACATGTGCCTACAACTCGGGCAACCACACGACCAACACGCTTTGTGCCAGAGGTAACAAGCTCAGCAGCCCAAATCTAGCCCTGTACATGGGCTGTGTCTCCATCGCTCTGCTTTCCCCCCCCACGCTGGCGACGATGGATGTATTTATTAGCAAATAAAGTAGCTCTAAGCGGCCGCGGCGCTTTTACAGCGGCCTCCCCCGCTGCCTCTCCGCACTACACTGTGCCCTATCAGACTTCTTACTGAGAACAAATTGACAGAGACAGGGGGAGGAGGGAGAGAGTGAGAGAGAAAGAGTGGGAGAAAGAAAGAGCGTCCTGGGTGCGTCAGCAAATGGAGAGAGTGAGTGATGTGCGGCCAGTTTGGCCTACGTCTGGTTTCCTGAGCAGTCGGTGCAGAAAGCCATATGGGCTGGGAGGGGCTGGGGGAGGGAAGGAAAAGATAGACAGAGAGAGAGAGAGACGCCACTATTTCAATGCTTCTCACCAAGAGCGGCTCACATGAGTCATCCACTGCCAGTTTGAGAGAGAGGGATAGACAGAGAGGAAGGCAACAAAGGAAGTGAAACAGGATGTGAAGAGGTCATAGGCAAGATAGGGGGAAACCACAGATGGAGAGAATGATGGCATTTTGAAAAAGGTACAAGGAGGATGGGCGTCTCAGTGGAAGAAAGCAACATGGGAAGCGAGTTATGGACATGACGGTGAAGGAGAAAGAGCGAACGAGAGAGGCATGTGTGCGTGTATGTGCGGCCCACATGCCTTTGATTTGCCAGGCTGCTTTCTATCTGGGTTAGTCACAGGCAGCAGGCAGCCGAGTGACGCGGCGGTAATGATATACAGCAGGCTGCTTGCTCTGACACCTCAGCACACGGATCTGTCAGAGCTGCATCGCCATTGATCTCCCAGCACCCACCGTAAAGCATGCTGGGACACACGGTCGGACCGGTTACCACCCTGGATCCATCTCCACAACCACCTTGCGGTCCCTCTCTCGTTCAAACACATCTCAGCTGCTCCCTTTGCATGGCACTTTTTCTCTGGATGGGGTATTTAGGCTGCTTTCACACTAGGCGTTTAGTTCTCAACCTCCAGCGCACGTTTTACGTGTTACTCTATGGAAAGCGGCTGCAAGCCGTTTTTTTCGTCACAATAAGTTCAACTTTTCAGAAAAGCACCGAGTGACGTCAAGCGCTTATTTAACCTGCCGACCAATCAGGTCGCAGCTCAAGGGGCAAGCGAGAAAAAAAACAACGGGGGAGGAAAGAGTGCCGGTGGACACAAATAGTCTTAGGCCGCAGCAACGGGAGCGTCATTGATCACTTACTCGATTGTGTACATTCTGTACATCTGGAGGATTAAAAACTCTGTCCACTAGGGGGCAGGTCAGAGCCGAAACATCTGCAGCACCAGAATATCTTCGACCACTTCCTCTGATTTTGCACAAGGTAAACAGTGCAGATGGCAGGAGTTGAGGAGGCTGTGATAATGTGCATCTTAAGAAAACGGCAGAAACAGCGGCAGTGGCGTCAACGTAGACCGTGTATCAGACCATTAAACCAATCTCGACAACGGAGAGTATATTTCTCTCGTCCTCTTTCTCGCGTTGCTTCACTATACTGCCCCCGCTGTTTACACTGGTATTGCACCACACGTATGCTTTGCGTAAATTTTTTGGGACATGCACAATGGACGTGCCGAATGAACGCAGGATACGTACGGCAGCCATCTTGCGTACATGTACGCGTAGTTAACAGCAAGTATAACCCGGCCTAAGCTGTTCTCTGTCATGCAACGCTTTTTCTGTAGAAAACAAACGCCTCGTCTGAAAGTGGTAATGAAGTGCTGAAAAACGCCCCACATATTTGCCATTTGCATGTTTATGCCTGCGCCGTGTACAAGAGAGGCCATGCTGCAGATTGTCTTCATTAAATCAGTCAAACGGTTGTTTGATGCATGTCAGGACGACTTCTTCAGAGAAAGACTTCTTCTCTGCTTTGCGCCCTGCTTTGAGCTGTGTCACTTTCTCCCACGCAGACTTTTCTCCTTCCAACGCCTGGCCTTCGCTCTGCTGTTGACTTTGCACTCTAAGATGTGCAATCTAGACACGATGTCCAATCTGATCATAACTGTCTATCCTATAGGGAATGAAGCCTGGGCCCAAGGAAGACTCCTAGTCATCTGGAGGCCTGAGTTTTCTGGTTCTTCACTTTCCCTACTAGGTTGTTGCACCACAGGAACTTTTTCAGGAACTCAGGAACTTTAGACACACGTCTACTAGAGGACTCGGGGCTGATTTTAGCTCGTGGGCTGCAATTCCAGGAACCTTTTTAGCTCCGAATTTAGAGTAGGTACTTTTCCAAGAACCCTACGGGTTCTTCGGTTTGTTCCTCTGGGGGAAGTCTTAAAAGTTCTATGTAGGACCCTACAACAGAGTGTTTCCCTTTCAGAGAGGGTTTCAAGTAGAACCCCTTTAGGAAGCCAAGAACCCTTAACTATTCAAAGAACCTTTGAGGAACCCTTTATTCTAAGGGTGTGAGAGGAGCTTTGTGTAGTAAATGGCGCTGATTGGTCATACGCTAGCTTCACCGAATGACTAGCCCTCCTACCTGGCATTTTAAAAACCTGTGAGCGATTATTTAAGTTTCGTCAGAGGTGACACGGCTGGATTGGCAAAGCGGAATATTTCCACACCTCTTTTGTTTTTACACAAGTGGCAGGTCAAAAATGTTGTGACCCCGACCCAACCCACCACCTCTGTTGAAACTATGTTTTCCTTGTGTGTCGCCTTTTAAGGAAAGTGGCAGAGCTGAAAAACTGTTCCGGCTGGGGGCGGAGCTAATTTCTGGGTCAGACAAATGTAATAAAAAAAGCCTGAAATGAAGAAACTAGCCAGATTCATTGCATGGCAATATTGTGAATCACCGTTATATGATTATTACATGTCTAGAAACACTTTTAAACATTACAAACTGCACCTTTAAGATCAAGTCAAATCAATGTTATTTTCTCCCTGTCCTTATACTTGCCTACAGTGGAACAAAATATCTTGCCTTTAGGACCCTGTGCAACATACAAGACAATACATGGGCTCAGAACACATAAAGTAGAAATAGTGTACACACAAGTGTAAAACCAGAGAATTGGGCAACACTACAGGTCCATTATAATGACAGCACAATATGATAAATCTGCAGAACAGTATGGGTAACTCCACATTACACACTGACTACACAGAGTTGCGTGTGATGTAAACCATCATAAGGTGGCGTTGAGACAAACACCCATGCAATACCAAAGACTCTTACAAAAGCATGTTGGAAAGTAATTCACCCACTCACCGACGTACACACAAACCCACTATTTCTCAGAGGGGACTGGAAAGTGTGAGTGTGTTTCGCCAGGCAGCAGTCAATGCCTCTGCATAATTTGTGGCTGACAGTCAGAGATCTACCGCTGGAGAAAATTTGCCAGGTCACCATGTCACACTGCCCGAAACAGGAAACCTCAGAGGACCCGGGCCGAGAGGTGCGAGCTCTGTATTTTACAGTAAAATCTGAAATCATGTGCCCAATCACTGATCACTGACATTCACTTAATAAAGGCTGAGGCATAAATCAGAGTTCAGTGGATTGTGTGTGTGTGTGTGCGCGTGTTCTTTTAAGCTACAGTTGTTAAATAGCTTGTTTAATTTTCATCTCGGATCCTCTTTCACAATTCAAGCCTAATGTTCCCTCCTGTGTTCTAGAGACATTGCCTCTGGTTGCATTGCTATTGCATAAACCCCATGAGACACCAGTCTGATGGACTTCATGGCCGTTGCTCATTATTGGCTGAAGTCAGCCCCCTTGTGGCCATTTAAAGAAACACTGAAAAAGTTGCACTGAATGTGTAGTAGGCTAGACTGTTGCATAATAGACAAACAAAACTGTTGTTCCCCATTAAGGCCACATAGGGGCGTCATATGCCTTAGGGCAAATATACACTCAGCTGTCACTTCATTATGTACGCCCACCTTACATTGCCTATTTCATCAGGTAGACATACCATATCTGTCACCTTGTAGGTGTACAATTACAGACTGTAACCCATTTGTTGTTGTGCACAATGTATTAGCCCCCCTCTACCCCTACTATTAGTGTAATATCGCTATTATTGACTTTTTGATTTGATTGAATGATTGAATGGGTGTGTAAATTGAGTGTGTAGTGGCATCTTACAACAGTGGTAAAACTGTTGTCCTATGAGATAGGATAAGTGGTATTTCTTACATAACAGCTCAGTAGAGCTTACATTTTATTACATATAGGGGGCGTAATTCAAATATTATAGAATGATACTGATAAACACCTAAATAGTCTACACATACCTGCATATTCCTGTATTTTTTTCACCTCTGCAAACAGTGAAAATAAATGGTGTCAAAATAAGTTAGAATCAAACGCCAATTAACAGTTTAAAAAGGCGATCTTTTTTGCAATATCCACTGCTACTTACTTGGCTGTGGTTTAAGCGGTGACTGATCAGTTAATGCTGATAGGCCTGTGTAAAAAAAACCCAGTGTGATTTCAAATGATGGCTGATGATATTGTCTAACAATGCATGCTTTACAAAGTCTCTAAGGTTGCAGTGGATTAGTTTAATTTTGATGTCAATTTTGGTCAATCGTCTTACATTTTTAAAAATGGGACTCCTTAAAGTTCTATCTGAGCTTCCTGCAGTACACCTTCTCAACTGCATAATAATGCATTAAAAATGTAACTGTTACTTTGTTCACTAGGTTACAGTGACACTCTTTCAATACCTGTCCCTCACTGAAAGATGGTTACATAAAAAATATGGATGTCCATTAGGTGTCAGTGCTGTATTCCATTGAACCACAAATGAACATCCTTACAGATTTCTGGCAGTTTTCGAAGCTCCTCTTGGAAAAGCTCTAGGAGTTGACACAGTGAGCTGTATGTGGCTTTTGTACCAAGGTCAAAGGTCACTGAGACTCCAGTCCAGTCTTTAACTGGCATAGGAGTGTTGGGATTGGTGTAGTTCTGTGGGGAGAAGGACAGGAATTAAACTATCAAAGGAGTTGATCAAGTTTTGTAATTAATATCCCTTACCAATAATTTCACTTAAAGACTGAATTAATCTCTAGGACAAAAATTTGCTAATAAACATGATGATCAACATTTTGGCACGCACTGTCTTGTAATTTGAAGCTTTGCGATTGCCCTCACACTATTATTCCTGATTGGTATTTTAAGGCGTTAGTACCATATACAGTGCATACGAAAAGTTTTCAGACCCTTTGAAGTTTTCCACATTATGGTTGACTGACACACACACACACACACACACACACTTCCCAGAATCCCCAGCGCAGCACAAACGAGTCACTTCCTCGTCCAAGTTCACCGCACTTCTAACCAGCCACACCTGCTCCCAATTCCACACACACACACCCCTATATAAGCCCCAGCACTCCAAAGACTCATTGCTCAGTATTGCGCTGATGTTTATCGAGTTACCAAGCGGTTCCTGTCTGCGCCTCACCCGACCTTCTGCCTGTCCCCCGACAACGAGTCTGCCTAATCCCCTGACATTGTCTGACACCTGTCTCCTCGTCAACTGCCCGCGCTTGCATCCGCCCTGCCCTAGCCCTGACAACGGTATGTTTCAGACTCATCTTAAAATGGATTTAACTCATTTTTTTTCTTATTAATCTACACACAATACTCCACAATGACAAAGCAAAAACAGGTTTTTGGAATGTTTTGTAAATTTATTAAATATAAAAAACTGAAATTTACATAAGTATTCAGAACTTTCACTTAGTACTTGGTTAAAGCATCTTTGGCAGCAATGACAGCCTCAAGTCTTCTTGGGAATGATCCTACACGCTTGGCACACCTTTCTTTTGGAAGTTTCTCCCATTTTTCTTGGCAGGATCATTCAAGCTCAGCCAGGTTGGATGGGGAGGGTCGGTGCCCAGCCATTTTCAGGTCTCTCCAGAGATGCTCTATTGGGTTCAGGTCCGGACTCTTGCAAAGCCACTCCTGTGTTTTCTTGGCGGCATGCTTCGGGTCGTTGTCTTGTTGAAGGGTAAACCTTCGCCCCAGCCTGAAATGTTGGGCACTCTGGAAAAGGTTTTCACCCAGAATTGCTCTATATTTTTCTGCATCCATCTTTCCCTCTATCCTGATTAGTCTCCCAGTCCCTGTCGCAGAAAAACATCCCCACAGCATGATGCTGCCACCACCGTGTTTGACTGTAGGGATGG
>JAOUQW010000040.1:1664458-1674821 GCA_028565825.1 Olivaichthys viedmensis | reverse complement strand
AGAGAAAGACTTTTACAGAACAGTTTGTTGGCATGTAATTATTTTTATTGTTTAATCAAGAAAGCACCAAGTGCTGTTAAAAAAAACAGTCATTTTTGGTCATTTTCTAGTATGAAATAACATAAATTCTACAATTATCAAAATATTGAGAAATTCCTCTGTAATAGCCTTCTAAATAGGCATTTCATGAATGCAAGTAATCTAGAAACTGATATTTTTGGTTCCGAATATAGAAAAAAAGTGATTTTGAGAAAAATGACTTGTAATTTCATGTTTCCACTCGAGTAAATGTGGTTTATAAGGTTTATCAAGGAAATTTACATATGTGCCATAATTACACATACATTTACATATACATCAGGAAACACGTCTTTTAGGGATATATGACATCATGTGATTTTGCCAAAGGGGGCAGGGCTAAACCTTCTTGAAAGTTGCTATGTTTCAGATGATGCAGTGGTCTCGAGTGGACAAAACCAGTGAAATAAACACATTTCTGTTGAGATTTTTATCACTACATTGTAAGAGAAGACATGTTATAGATACAATTTATCCAAAAATCAGAAAAATGTTTGATGTAACCAAAATCGTCATTTCTCGCCTTAAATGCCCAAAATCAAATAAGAATTCCAGTGTACCTACTGTGAATGACACATTAATATTTTCTTGAAAAGTACTTACAAATGGACATGTGGTAAGTAAAAAAAGAGAGCATGCCAGGTCATTGAACTGAACAGTATATGTCGTACTATAACACTTTAATAATGAATGTCTAATAATAGAAAATATCCGTTTCAATAATAACGGTATTATTGCATGGGAACCTGACAAACACAAGATACGGCAAGATGCACGCATAAAGATCCTAAAATTTGTGTGAACCGGCAAAGACAGCTTTCCGATTTTAGATTTCCATGGATACAGTTGGAGAATGGAAGAAAAAAAATTTACGTAGCAAACATCTAGGTTTTAGGATTTTGTGTGTGGAAGAAGTGTCAGGAATAAAAAAAGCTAGGAGTTTATGTGGCGAAATAAAAGAAAGTGCAACGGCAGTGTGAAACGGCTCGGCTCGACTCGTCCTGACCCCTCTGCATGGTTCTGGTGGAGGAGAAGAAAATGGCAGGGGGGCCACATCAAAAGCCTGAGCGGGCCGCTGCGCTCCAAATGTCCGTCGGATGCCCCATAAAGAGCACCACGGCCTTCACTCTTGACAAAGAGCAACACGGCAGAGTCCAAAGTCAACACCATATTCTCTCCCTACCTCCTCAAAAAACCGCTCCTGTGTTCTGGACTTTTTGGCCATGCTTTCAAAAGTGGGGGTAGCGGCGTTAAAAAAATTTTTTTTTTTTTTTTTTTAAAGATCTCCATCTCTAGTGATATTACAACCCAGCATTTTTTCCCCCCAGTGGACCGAAATAACATCATAGTCAAGCTAGAAAAAAAAAATCCCACCCACCCACACAGTTAAGTGGTGATTAATGGCTCTCCGATCTGAGGGGCTGTGGATGGAGAAGTCTCGCCGCCGAACTCCCAAGGAGCATCGAGGAGATGGAGCGATGTGTTATGGGGTCTGAACCCGAACACGAACGCAATGTTGTCCTTTGAAGCCGCTCCGAGCGCCACGGGAATCTGCGCTTGACTGGAAACTGCGCTGGACTCGCTCTGATCTTTCCCATGTTTGTTCTCAATAAGGGAAAACTCAGCACTCTTTTTATGGCCGAACATTTGTGCAGCTATAGACATACAGCTCTTGAACTTGAATGAGATATGTAAGTCCAGAGATTGAAGGGTGTACAAGCAATAAATGAAAATAGCCTGAGACGACGCACATCTAGGTTTTAAAAACGGCGCATAGACGGAAATGATTTTCACAGACCACTTTCATGTCTTATTAGCAATGGCAAAGGCGTGTTGCCGCTGTGAATCAAATGGGACTCGTTAAAGAATTTAAAATTGCATATAGAAAAATCCAAATCGTTTTTAACCCAGAGTGACTTATAAATGCGTATGATGTAAACAAAACAACAATCCAAAGTACATCGAGAGGTTAACAGTGAATAAGCTCTAAAGCCGGGGTTACACTACACGACCTTTACTCCATTTATAACTCTGATTCACGATCGAGTCGAGTCTGTGCTATTTGCACCTAGTCTGCATATATTTGTCACTGCCACCCAGTATTGTTCAACACACACAGCTTAATAAACTGGATAAAATAAGAGTGCACTAACCCAGGGGAACATGTTTACTCTGTTTACTGTGTGTTGTCAGTGAGTGGTTTGTTTCCAACATGTATTCATTAATAGGGTTGATTCAATTATCTTATATGGGATGACCTCACTTTTGCTGTTTAGCCTCGATTGGTGTTTTCTGATAATTAGGGTGAAATTCCAGGCACGTCTTCTAAAAGCATTTCAAATTCGGTTCTTCTTCCTCTCTGACTCACTCACTTCGCCTCTGGATCATAATGCAGAGAAATGTGGTGAACTCTACACGAGGAAGTCGAAGCAAATCGGAGTAAATCAAACATGTTTGACTTTTTTGAACAGGCTCGTAGTGTACGCTGGTCACCGACTCAAATATGAACGGATCCTATTAACAGCCAATCAAAAGCGAAAGTGCGAAAAATAAAATAAAACATGGCGGTCAGGCCATTTCACAGGAACGGGAAAGCGTTTGTTTTTACTAGAGTTTAGTTTCATTCAGTAACAGGTCACAAGTTGGGTAGTGCCCCAATACCCAGTTGTTTAGTGTGTAGCCTCCAATTTTTCAGATCCAGAATCAGTTGGGATTTTAAGCAACTCATTTAGATTATAATACCGTTTCAACAAGTGGGGCAGACCTGTAAAAGTTCTTCTGATGTTCTGTCTGAATCTGACGCTGTAACGTCATGAATAAGAACCAAAATCTCAATCCAGGAAGTAGACATAAATACAGTAATCAATCATAAGCCGCAATGTGTCTGTGCATTTACCTCACGTTCTGAGCAGATATTAAGACAGAGAATATTGTCTGGACTTCATGAATATTCCTGCAGCTACTCTCAGCATTTTTTCTTCTGACCACTAGACCACTTGTTCATCCATTAACATGACTAGTGAGAGCTTCTCTAATGTATTTGGTTGCTTCAGACATCACTGGCATAAGAAAGAGCCTCGAAATTATGATTACGGCCGACATTTTTTTGTGCAGCGCTCTGTATTTTATTTCAAATGCCATGCAATAAGTCTGATTGCGGCTTGCGGGTTGTCTAAAGTCAGGGGTCATGTTCCTCACACTACCTTCTCATCTGCTGTGGTGTCCAGAAGCAGGAAAGGTAAGGTGTAGGAGAATTGCTTCAATCTCTGTAAGGAGTATCATGATTATGTATATCTCAATGCATATATATTTTCTCTTTGACCTTGCGTAACCCTGGATGGCTCCCAGATCCATAAATATTCCGAAACAAGAAACAAAAACAAATGTATGCCCCGCGAATAAAAATACAAGCCTTTTTAACAGCGGTACGAGGGGAGGGCTGGAGATGGAAGTGGGACGGGACGGCCTCGAAAAAACTATGAAAACAACAACTGACAAATACGAACGAGCTCGAGGCCACGAGGGAGCGATCCGTTGGCGAGCCTTTCGTGAAGTCTGGCCTTGTCTCCCCGAGCCCCTCTGGTTTGTCCAGTGTGACGCACAACCTCATACAGTGAGGATTTTAACACATTATACTGGGAGTGTTCATTACTCCAGCATAATGTGCTGTCCAGACGTGTGAAAAAAAGGTTTACTAAAGCAAAAAAAAAAAAAAAAAAACTCCCGCTCTCGCACTCCATCCTACCCAGCGCACTCACAGCACACTCTGGGACGCGTAAAACGTCGCCTGGATATCAGGCTCGGCCTTCCAGCGCCTCATTTTTATAATTCCCCCATTTCTGAGGGAAACATGCACCGAAAATTGAAACGAGCATAATAAATTCGTTCTTAACGGCCTTAGAGGGAGTTTCAGCCCCGCGGTCTGGAGAGAGAGGAACTCTTGCACTTTTGGGGGGTGGAGAGAAAATAAGCTCCCCGCATTAAATAAAGAAATAAAGAGAAGATGCCCTACTAGCATGTGAAGTTAAATTTTTACGATAATCACTACTCTTGTAGAACTGATGTGATGCCGGTTTGTGAGTCTGAGCCTTGTGAAACATTTCACCAATCTCTGATCTCTCACCGCCAGGCCCATAATTAGCATGTTTTTTGTTCTCCTGACTCTCTTTTCACCCCCCCTCCTCTTCGTGCTAAAGGGGACAGACAGGACTGCCAAATCTGGCCAGACACCTGGCTGAATGAGGCCTGTGCAGGCCGTGTAAAGGCCCATTTGAGATAATGACTGCATCCATGTGCTCCTGGCCCTGAGCGAGAACCTTAGAGTGCAGATGCCTGCTAGAAAAATTAACTGCCATTTTTGGGAAGTGTCTCGCCACTCTGCTTGAGTCACACACACTCACTCACACACACACACACACACACACACACACACACACACACACACACACATACACACACACACACACACACATACACACACACACATACATATGCAGAGTGCAACAGCCAGTAAGTGCAGGTCAGCTCCTCTGGATTTTCACCAGCGTGGGCGGTTTTATTTTGGGCTTTCTTGTGCCAAGTGCAGAATGAGTCCAAAACACTGAGTTTTAGCATTTAGCACTGTACACACTCCAAAGTGTCCTGCTTCACTTTTTCAGTCAGATCAGCGGAACCGCATAGGGGATTGGAGGGGGGCGGGCAAACAGAGGTTCTCAGCTGAAATTAGCTGTTTTTATGGCTTTCCGTGTAATTCACATTGGGTTCCCTTGGAGAGAAAAGTTTAACAGGTCAACAATAAATGAGATGACTGAACTCTTAGAAAAAAGGCTTAAGTCTAGAAAACTTACAGATTCTTACAGAACCCTTTTATGAAGCTAAGAGCCTTTAACTATCCAAAGAACCCTTGAAAAACTTTTGAAGGGTTGTTGTTTTTAAGTGTTCTTGTCCATGTTCTTCCTCTTTTGTTTTTCTCAAAGTCCGTTAGAACCAAACTGCCCAAGTGAACATATTTAAAAAAAAAAAAAAAAAGTTTTTTATTTTTAATTGTACAAAAAAAAGATAAATCTTGAACCCTTTAGGGTTCTTCAGTTGTTCCTCTGGGCAAAATCTATAAAAATAGTGTTTCCCTATCAGAAAGGGTCCCAGTAGGGCCCTTTTATGAAACTAAACACCCTTAACTATTCAAAGAACTCTTGAAGGGTTCTTGTTTTTAAGTGTTCTTATTCGTGTTCTCCTCTAAGACTTTTAGAACCAGAGACAATTTTTAATTGTACACTCTTTAATTGTTGTTCCTCTTGGGAAATCCTACAACTTAGTGTTTCCCTATAAAAAAGGGTTCCAAGTAGGACTTGGAACCTTAACTGTCCAATGAACCCTTGAAGAACTTTGAAGGGTTATTTTTCTTCTAAGAGTGTAAGCATTACATTTTTGAAATGTAGCAAAATTTTAAAAAGTTGTACACCTTATAAAAAAGGGTTCCTCAAGGGTTCTTTGGATAGTTATGGGTGTTCTCAGATCCCGAAAGGAGTTCTACTTTAAACTCTGATAGAAAAAGCCTCTGTTGTAGGGTTCTACATGGAGCCTTTAAGGATTTTTCCAGAGGGACAAACTGAAGAACCCTTTGGGGTTTTGGATTGAACCTTTTTTTTAAAGTGGAGTTTTGGGAAGAGACACTCGCTGTTGCAATAACTTAGTCCTCAAAATGAGCTTTGTATGAATGACATCATACCACAGGTCATTTTAATAAAAAAAGAAAAAGAAAAAAGTGTTCCTTTTTCTATGTAAGAGAACCCTTTAAATAATGTTGCACGCTGTAATATACTGAAATGTCTCATACATACATTGTTTACAACCAAAAACTTTAAAAGGCCCTCTTCCTTACACAGTGCCAAAATATATGAACAGGCGACGGTTTGCTTTAAGTTAAAAAAAAATAATAAATGACCGGGCCAGAATTCTTTGGCCGCTGGAAAGCGTCGGGCTCTCGAGGAGGCGTCCGTCAGTGAGCCAAAGGGAATGAAACAGCATGGAGAGAGAGAGAGAGAGAGAGAGCGAGAGAGAGAGAGAGGAGGGAGTACAGAAGTGCATAATTCAAACAGGCGACAGACAGGAAATGAGGGGACGGCCAGTTCCTGGGACGGCGCTGCCTTTCAGAGAGCACCAGGAAGACGAGAGTGCTGCGGCGTCGCTAAGGTAACAGTAAGGTCATTCAGATTTCAGCTTCCTTCTTCATTTCCAAAAAAAAATAGAACGAAAGAAAGAAATGCACCTTTTTGGTGCCTCCGCTACCTCGATTTACCACATCCCCTGGATAAAAGCTCATTTTAATAGCTCAGCTTTCAGAATAAGGAATTCATATGAGTGTAACGCGACGGGCCTCCTGCCTTACTGTTATTCAAGCCCTGATGCCGATTTAGCCAGTTTTTTTGAGGAAAAGTCTTTGGCTGTTTTGAGCACGCCGCTTTTGTCCTCGGGAAGGAAGTCTGGGAGTGAAGAGTTCCATGAATGAAAGATCAAGCATCAGAAAGCGGAGATCTGGTTTTGTGTTTATCACACATCTCAGAGTGAGAGGGAGATTAAAAAAAGAAAAAAGTTTTTACCCTTTTGCAATCTTTTTATGACTGTAGCCATTTGACCAGTGAGAAATGATACTCGATAAGTTCTCAAACTCTGAGCCTCGTGATAAAACTCAGCTCTATTGATGAGGGTGCACCAAATCCCTATGTTACTATGGTCTAGAAAAGTACTAGATCTAAGAGTGAATCTGAGGCCTAATTAGTTAGTATTAAAATTGTATCACAGCACTGTTGAATTCTCGATTCTGACAAAGTCTTCAGGACAGAGTTTGTGCTTTGTGATTTATCAGTACCACAACAAGCTGTTAAATCGTGCCCGGGATCTTTAGAAGGAAGCAGACCATTCTCGCTCTCTCACCGCGGGGCCTCGGCATGGCAACGACATGAAGCAGAATGCAGACCCACACCAGACGACCAGCCTCTAATCAATCTGATTAGCAACAACAGTGGACATCTCGGCACTAATCTCCAGCTAAAGACTTGGCATTTCCACAGTTTAGTCTGGCGCGACCAGAGCTAGCCAGCATTTCTGCTGTACGCTGATCCCCACTGTCTTGTGCAGCCAAAGTTGAGTGGGGTTCTGGGTAATACCAACTGGGATCTAGGTAAATCATGCCAGTTCCTATCATGCTGAACATGTGCTATGCTCTGCAGTGTATCCACCATCCATTCAGAAGGTGAAACGCATACAGAGACACACTGAGTGCACTGACAAAGAAGGACTGTGTTGAAATATGTGCAATCAAGGCTTTTTTTGTGAAAAGGCTGCAGTATATATGGTCAGATTTCAATATACACCTCACATTTATGTTCGAAATTTCTGGAATATATTCTGTTTTAAATAGACCATGAACATACCCACATTTCAGTTCATTTTTGCTCTCGTCTAAAGAAAACATGCACATAATTTAATGGATAAACTGAGTTTATGTGGGTGTAGTTTAGTCTCCATTATTTTGGTTTGGGCAAAACAACCCAAAATATAGAAAAAACATCCAAAAAATATGTTCAATATAGAGTCCTTATTATTCAGGAAAAAATGCCATTGGCGGAAAGGACAATATGTTTCAATATGCATTTGTAACGCAATCTCGTGTCCCAAGCTGTAACCTGCTTGTTCAGTTTACTCGTTTTACTCGTTTTACTCGGCTTGTTTTCATTAGGTGAGAGCAGAAATGAACTCAACATGGCCTCAATTTTGTTAATTCGAGAAATTGAGAGTATGAAAAAAAGTTAATTGTGTGCACGCATTGCGATTTCGTGACCTCGATTTAATGTCTCGTGGCCACATTAAACTAAATGAAAAATATATATACATAACACTTATAAATGCGTGATCTAATCTTTTTTACTCACACACTTGTTGCCAAGACAACAAACAGCTTTGAAGAATGGGAAAATCCAGGATCATGGATCAATTGTCAACAATCTAATCTAGGTAATTTAGTCATCTATGTATGAAGAACGGGACCCCGGTCAAAAACACTGTGCCGTCAGAATCATATTTTCCATAGATGAACAGTAAACAGATTTTCAGTCCAGTTGTTCTCAGTATAAAAAATAAAGTTTCAAACCTCTTCCTGGATTACGGGGCCTGATTTGTCAATAATTATCTGTATTTAGACTTCTGTTTTAGACCTAAAATAATTTATGAAACATCCAGAATTAAGGGTTTAAATGCCAAGTCTCACATAGTTTTGGAAAAAGAGGACCCCTGTTAATTGCTCATCTTCCATGTTCTTTGAACCCTACAGAAGGTTTCCTTTTCACAAAAAAGTTCCAAGTACAACCCCTTTATAAAGCTAAACCCATTACCCATACAAAGAACCCTTAAGCAACCCTTTTTTTTTTTAAAGAGTGTAGTGTCATGTACAGTGGAGGGCACTCTAATGGAGATTAAGATTGTCTGATCACATCTATGTGTTTGACTGCATTTTGTGACTTCATCATTTGTTCTGTTCTGGTCATCTGAGACAAGTTTGTAGCTGTCCTTAAAGCTAACATAGAATAAGTACAAATTTCAGAAGGTCCAACGTCATCCAGGTCTCTGCGTTCAGGCCAGTTAGCCTGGTGTCCATGCGATTCGGGTGCAGGCTGGAAAAACAGACATAAGTCACAGCAGGGCCCCTATTATAAACAGGTGTCAGTTGGGCAATAAAAAATGACAACATAATTCGGACCCGAGACGCTTTGTCAGAGTGGATTAACACATCGTCAGAGGCAATTTATTTTTACTGTGTCTACGTGCGCTGCTTCAGGGCGGCGCCTGCATGAGAAAGGCGTCCTTGTGCTTGATGTGGCTCTATTTCCAGATGTGTGTGCGTGGGTATGTATGAGAAAGAGTGTGTTTTGCAAGCTTTCTCTATCTCAGACACACTGCCTGTGAGATTTCAGAAGTCCAGAGCGTGTTGTGATGCAGCATATTTGGTGTCCATGCCACTGTGATTAGGTACGGACCGCCGCATTCATACAGTCACCAGTGTACAGTCATGAGGTCGTATAGGTTTCTCAGGGCAAGTGGCTGAAAAATGGCTGACAAAAATGCTAGTGGACCATCTGCAATTCTTTTTCCAGCTGAAACAAGCCATTGAAATAGCATTTTGGTAAAAAAAGGTGGTAAGACTTTGAAGGGTATCAACATTGGGCCTTTATAACACATTCATAAGCATTGCATAAAAAATCTAGAGGATTTGTGAAAAGCTTATGTCAAAACTTGTGAGGTGGCATTAGAGGTTTTATGTAATATGACTTTGTCTTTACATGAAAAAGAGAAGAACCATCAATTATCATTATGGGTGACTTTGCAAAACTGTTGTAAGGGTAAATTTTTTATCCTTATCTTACAGGTTATAAGCTCATCTTTGCTAACAGCGCATTCATGAAGCTTTAAGACATCTTCTGTAATGTATCCATCTATCATCTTACCTTTTGGGAAGTGTATTTATCTAATCTACTTTCATATAAAAGCAGGAAATTGGATATTCTCTAACTAAAGTGGTCGAGGTCTATTTGCTTTAAATATATATATATATATATTATGAAACACTATTCCAGTGTAATGTATGGCTTCTACAATTTAATTTATTTAAGCCAATACATCAGCCGAATTATTGATTTTCAGGTCCCTCAAACTAGTGGTATTCATTTCTGCATTTATAACACTGTTATGAAGTTATAAAGCGCTAATGTATACCTTCTACAACATCCCTTATTTAAGAAGCCCATGTGTCAGCTGAATAAATGGGAGTGGAATGGATACTTCATAGAAGACGTCTTAAAAAAAGACTAATGGGATAAAAAAAAAAATCTAGAGTAACAATAATCATAATTGAACTTCTTTTCTCTTATTTATTTTATGTAAGGAGGAAGACGCATACTACATAAAAAACTTTTATTGATGAATTTTGACATTCATAGATCCCCCAGAATTGCCTTATAAAGGATTTATGCAATGCATATAAATGTGTTAGAAAGGCCTAAAGTAGGTATCCTTCAATTAAAGTGTTGTTAAAGTGTTAATATATGTATAGCCTATTGCATTACCATGCAGACTGTATAACAGTTCCGTCCTGTTATACTGAACTGCAATTTTCTGCTCTAACACACCTGCTTCAAATCACAAGCGAATGTATTACTGTAATTAGCTACAGCAATTAAGTACAATTATCTGAGCTAATAAAAATTAAGGAGGGAGGACAATAAAACCGCAG
>JAOUQW010000040.1:1645025-1655125 GCA_028565825.1 Olivaichthys viedmensis | reverse complement strand
GATGTTTGAGGCAAAAAATGAACTCAATCTACTGTAGAATAAGTCTGTAATGTAATGAAACGTGGAGAAGGTAAAAGAGGTGTGCAGACTTTCCGGCTTGACTGTAAATTTCAGTTTTGTCCATAAAATCTTTATTTTCATTATTTATATTTATAAATATTTGAACATGCTTTTAAAAATATATTTAAGAAATTCTCTGTCACTTGATCATAAAACCTAGCACTTGAGGAATAGTACTTTCTATTAATTTTTCCATATCTTATGAGAAAACTAAATTATTAATGTAGATGTGACAGTGGCATGGTCTGATATGGTTAAATAATTGTTTTTTACTACCAAAACCTTATCAAGGACTTTGTTTGGTTTAAAATTATAATCTACTGGACTGTAACTATTTTGCCACCTAAAGTAATCAATCCTGTTGCTGCTGTATCATTTATTTTTTGAAATCCAACCATCTAAGTCAGCATGTTGACAAAATGTCAGTATGATTAAAAACATTCTTGGACCAAAGGTATACCAAGATCTTATAAAGTAAGAACATGATATTTCATTCCAAGTGCTCAGGATCTGCCAAAACCACATCATGATCACCCCAAAACAAATGGTTTACCCAAGAAGGAAAATACATGTAGCATATGATTTAGTAAATGTACAGTGAGAGTTTATGTTCATGTCGTGGTAATAAAAAGCCACATGCCACTTGCCAGCTTCACTGCCTCCGCCCACACACACCTGCTTTGAGTCACCTGCAATCATCATGGACTATAAATATTTCCTAGTTCAAGAAGTTTGTCATGAGGTGCTGCTGAATCTTTCCTTGCAAATTTCTGAGCTGTTGTTTACCACAGTTTTAAAATTACCTGATTTTTTCTGCTGTGATTTAATTTAATTTTTATTTTTTAGTCTTCACTCAGACTGTGTTTTAGATTTGGTTGCCTGTCTTTTGGACTCGTTGTATTTTGACCCTGCTCACCTTCTTACCTGTTGTGTTTTTAAATGTTGGAATGGTACATAGCTTCCTTTAATAAACTCTGCCTTAACATCCTGAGTTAATTTCCTCTTTAAAGTTTTAAAGCGTATACTTAATACAGGAAAAAGAAAAGAAAAGGAAAACACCCAGTTCTTCACTTTACGAGGTGTTCTGAAGACATTGTACAATGATTTCAGTATGCAGTTTGCATTATGCTAATTTGGACTTGCTAACAGTGTTTGCCAGTGAACACGCTTAGAAAAGGGGTTCTTCAAGGATTCTTCAAAGAGTTCTTTGGATAGTTAAGGGCTCTTAGCTTCCTAAAAAGAGTTCTTACTCAAAACCCATTCTGATAGGGAAATATTCTGTTGTATGGTTCTACATAGAACCTTTTAAGAGTTCCCCCTGAGGGACCACTGAAGAACCCTTAAGGATTCTAGACTTGACCTTTTTTTAAAGAGGGTAGTCCTAAATAATCGACATGGTCTCACAATTTACAAATTGGAGAACATTTTTCACAAGCCAACTTGAACATTTATAAATGGTTGGGCATGTGATGGTGATACATCTGATTCGGCTACGTGTGTGTGTGTGTGTGTGTGTGTGTGTACTGAGGAACCGCTGGCATGTAAAGTAGCTGGAGAAGAAAGAGCTCATTGTGTGATTGCATCACAGACACACCTATGCGATTTGAATGTTTTATTCAGAAGGGGAAGTGGAGCAGCCGCTCTGAGAGTGTGTGAATGTGTGTCAGACAAAAATCTGTAGAGCGCCAGAGCGCTGAACAGTTCAGAGTTTAAAGCCACAGCACCAGAATGTGAATCTAGAGTAGGGTCTCAAAATCTAAGTCCACTGCTAACAACTGTTTTAATTTCATTAGTTACTTTAGTCCAGTGCGCAAGTTGTGTAGGGCGCCAAACTACACAAGTTGTGTAGGGCGCCCACCTGACTAGGGGGCCCCCCAGTGGCAAGAATGACGTCATATATTTCATAGTTATTTACTAGATAAATCCCATTTTACACCTGACGTGGTAAGCACGTAGTGCGAGCACCGCAGCGGCGCCGCTTCCAATACACTCCATGTTAATCAATGTGCCACTTTGCACTGGACGTGCACACCAAGCGTATTTTTTCGCTCGAGCTCTTTTTCTGCTGTGTGCCGCACAGGCGTGGTGTCTAGCTAGAAAAACTACAAAATACTATATTTATGCATTTTTCTGCATTATACGCCCATAATATAAACAGCATAAAAACTGTATTTCAGCCTGTAGCCGTACTGTAGCAGCGTGCGCTCTGGCGTCGGTTTAAATTCAAACATCGTAAAAGTTCTAACTGCCACAGAGCGTAGATATAAAAATCTCACTGAATTAACAAACTTGATGGGATCATATACAGTGGTTTATAATGATCTGACGGTTAGATTTTGCTTCGGGCCCCAAGAATGGTAGGATGCGGCACTGCTTTAGTCAATTTTGTCAAATTATATTTGTTTCACCCTTTCAGACCGACTTTAAGGCCTTGAAACTTGTGTGTAAAGTCTTTTTTACACTAAAAACCCATGACTACATGTGCATACCTTTACTGGTAATGTTCAACCTCGCATCCTAGAAACAGTATTTTACCCGGATGCACATATTCACATTTACGATAAAAGTCCCATTACACAGGATGTGACATATAACAAAATCAATAGACTTGGTGGAATTTACATTTTAAACACTTGAGTTTGTTTATCACCTGCATCTTCTCTCTACTCACACTGCTTTCTCTGAGACTCATAAATGACCATGTCTAGGACAATACCATTCTTCCATTGAGGAAGATTTTCGTCATCAGCATGAATGACTAACACCTGAGCACTCGCACTTGAGCCTCCCGATAATTTCCGAGAACTGCACTAGGTTTTATACTGGTCAATTTCCATGTCAGTCCGTCCCAGGATTACAACTCAGGCCTACGTTTGCACTTAACCCCTTCCAGATTAAGTACTGTTAAAGTCCTGTGGCCATAGAAAGAGACCATAGCTATAGACTATCTATTATCACTATAAGTTCCTAGTCCCTCTGATTCATTGTGATACACCTAGCACATTAAATATGCTTGTTTTTTACACTTCTGAATAAGAAGATGGTGAATAAAAACTGTCAACATAGATGGTGAATAAAAACTGATATAAAAAATAGAGCAATCAACGCACCAGGCAGCGAAACAAGCAATTTTCCCTCCAAATTTACACGGTAGTTTGATAGCAGAAGAAAATCATCCACATTGACAATCTGACATTGGGTTGCTAACTCACTTACTTTTTAACTTGCTAACTCACTAATGTGCTATCTCACTAACGTGTTAACTCACTAACTTGTTAACCTGGGAGTTAGCTCAATATCTCTAGTTTCACAGAAGAAAAAAATCAAGGAATTGAGAAGCAGCGATGATCTTTGCAATATTAGGTGTTAGTTGTTAATGTTTTAATAAATGTGGAATGAAATATGTATTCTTTTTTTTTTATTCCATGAATGATAACACTATACATTATGAATGATACATGGTGAAGTGAAGTGTAGATAGATAGATAGATAGATAGATAGATAGATAGATAGATATTGATCCTGAGGTAAATTGCTAGATCAGGTGTAAGTTGTTAAGAGACGACAACACCTGTGTATTGGAGATCCCATACTTTACTATTTTAGTGAAGAATATGGTTTCACAAACATTTGCCAAACAATTAAATCAACGGGATATTCAGATATATTTCAATTCCATACAGGGATTTCTTAAATTGCTAAAAATGGTCGCATCTGTGTTTATTGAGTTTATTACTGAGATTATTGCTCTTGAGCAAAATTGCAATATTAGGTGTTAGTTGTTAATATTTCAATAAACATGAATCATAACATTATACATTGTGTATGATACATGATGAAGTGTTAAGTCAAGATAGATAGATAGATAGATAGATAGATAAGATATCTCAAATATTTCACTTCCACACATCAAAATAGCTAAAAATTCAAAGCGTCTGGGTTTAAAATAATGTATTATCAAATAATAGGTATTAGCTGAGTACAGTTTCTTTTACACAAGTTGTTATAACAGAAGGAATAAAACTGGTTCATGGTAGTGGACACAGGACTTTGATCCTTAATGCATTTGCATCAAATATCAATAGATTTCATGAGTGATAACTTCATATATTATGCATGATACATGACGCCAGAGTTAAAAGTGTGTACCTTGTAAACAAACCCTAAATTAGACTGGACTCAGTTCGCAGCCCTGCTTGAGGAAACACTGACGCTGTGCATCCGTAAGCTTGCTTCATTTGAATAGATTTTGCATGTTTATCAGGGATCTAACGTGATGTTCAAAGAGCACCGAGTTTACAGAGCTCCCACTACGCCACTCGTCATATCTCTCATTCAGACGTAAACCCGTGCGTCACACGTTCATAGACAGTGATCACATGCAAATCGTTTTATTAATCCATTGTTTTACTGGTATAATTATAGTTTGACGCTTTGCATTTTTGTCATAAAATAAGTGATGATTGGTAAAGATAAGCCATTTCACAGACTAGAGTTCTTTCTGTGTGTATACTGTATGTCAGATGGAAATATTGTCCAAACTTCCAATTTTTTTTTTGATTTTATTTGGAAGTGTGACAGCGTGTGTTTGAAAGAGCAGATCAAGTGGCGTCACTTTTGTGTTTCAAGCGTAGACGTTTCATGACTTCTTTTTAATAAACAATGGGGCCATCGGTGCATGAAGCATGTGTGTGTGTGCTCCCTCTCCGTCAGTCAGACATACTCATGTCTCACTGTTCTGCACCAGTAGACATCTTGCAGGGTCAGAGTTCAGCTCACTGTTTTTCCCTCTCCGTCCGTGGAAAGTAATTGATCTCAATCAGCAGGCCATTATCTTTAGCCGGCAATTATCCACATTGTCACTTTTGCGTTTGACCTTGTGACCCCTGCGGGTCGTATGGGGCCCGGGTGAAACCCAGCTAAAAAGCACCTCCCACCTCCCTCGCACACTGCCTTCCAGGAGTTCCAAAAGGTTCCCTGGGGCCCTTTCACGCACCGACGCTGAGAGCAGGCAGTTTAACCTGATCTTTCAGTGAACTTGCCTCTGGAATGTACTGCATTCACGTATTCATGTCGTGAGCTAATTGACTAATTGATTGCTCCCTTACCTATCTTGCTGAATTATCAGCAGTTTGCTTTGTAAATCATATAGTTTCATCATCTTCTACTCAGTTTTAAAATAGAGAGCATAAGAAGAGATGCCATTTTTGCATTTATAGGGTGTTTTTTTGTTTTTTTTTACTATACATGTACATCCAAAAAACAAGAACTGCTCCAAATGGGAGCCAATAGAACGTGGGGTTTTAGTTCTAGTTAATTTTTTACCAAAAATAAATGTGCACTCTTAGAATAAAAGAGTTCTTTGGATAATGAAAGGTTCTCAGTTTCCTTAATGGGTTCTACTTTTCTCTCTAATAGAGAAAAACTCTGTTGTACACTCTTAGAAAAATGGTTCTTCGAGGGTTCTTTGGATTTTTAAGGGATCTTAGCTGTCTAAAAGGTTTTCTTACTCAAAACCCTTTCTGATAGAGACAACGCCATGTTGTAAAGTTCTACATAGAATCTTTAAAGGTGCCCCCTAGAGGGACAAACCAAAGGACCCTTGAGGGTTCTAGATTTAACCTGTTTTTCTAAAAGTGTACAAGAGAGTCAAATTATCAACGTTTTATGATCGTAGTTGACTTCAGCGGTTGAGTAAAATTGCAATTAGTGACCTAGAACCTTGTCAAATGGACATTGCAGTACAGCTCGTGCCCCGTTCTCTGTTCTCTGTCCTCTGTGTTTGTGTAGCAAGCGTCTGACGAGAGCTTCCACGCAAATGAAAAGCAGGTCGCCGGCGCGGCCGGAGCCAGGAGCTTCCTGCTAGATTACCTGAGCGGTGATTTCCTGTTGCTTACACAGTTCTTTCCCTGACACACAATCAGATCGGGCCAGCTGCCGCGGTGCCCGCTGTTCTGCCGGGAAGCGTCGAGGCCTGGGACCCGTTTTACACGGTCCCTGCTAGTCATGTTAGCATTGCTTGTTTCTGAGCCAGCAGAGGATTAGTACAAAATGGTCGTGACTGAAGACCCACTCAGGATTTATTGTAGCCAAGGCAGAGGTTGACCGCTAATGCTAGCAAAACATGCTGTAAGCTAGCCACACTGCTAATAACTGTAGAGCAAGTGCTGGAGTTTCAGTGGCTGTTTTGTCAACCCTTAACTGGAGCTTTAACATGTAAACATGTCTCTCAAGCAAAATGTGTAAGGATTCTAATGAGCAAGAGCACCTTTATTAGATTTAATAAAAATGAAGTTGCAAAAAAAAAAACAAGCTACGACCGCTAACGTCACTTATGGACAAATCGTAACCATTAATAACTTGTCATACAGTTGGTTCCTGTGAAATTCTTTTGAACTACAGAAGAAGGCAAAAGTTTGAACACCCTTAGGACAAAGAAATGTCATTTGTACCAACAAGACCTTTAGAGAGGTTTCTGGATCAAGCGGTGTATCTTAAGATATTTACAGTTGAAATAAATGATTTCAGTTCAAAAGTTTGCATCTTCCTTTCTGAAAGTGATATAAATATTCCCTAATAACTTTGCCTTTTGTCTGTAACTGCCTCCAACCTCTTTTGTGTCCCCCCCAGTATTCATTTTTGGCCCCCCCATGCGGACCGCCACCCCACTCTTATAACTCTGCTAGATTGCTATTTTTCTGTTGATTTTGCCATATGCTTTGGATTGCTGCTGGGTAAACAGCAGCGAGCTCTACTGGACACAGCGGCTGTTTCGTGAACTGCTCACAATAGTGTTTAGTGAATATGTTCTTTTTTCTTTTCTTTTTTTGGGAGACCAATGCAAAGGAAAAAAACAAGACAGCGAAACTAGGAAAGGAAAACTTGCACAAATATGAATGGCTGCTTTTAAACACCGTAATGGTGCGTGGAACAGGACTTGGCAGGGTTGAGGCGTGTGAGTAATATCCCTCCGAAGACCGCGTTTGGGAGACTGGCAATAAACGGCTCTTGTGAAATGGAACTGTGGCGGTGGGGTACGGTCGCAGCGAGTGAGGGGGCCGTAGCATGAATGCTAGCCTTTTAGTGCTGCCACACTGCGGAAATAGCAAATAATAAGTATGTGTGTGTGTGTGTATGTGTGTGTGTGTGTTTCTCTAGCAAAAAGGCTCAATAAAGCTTGACTCATACAGGAAATATGAAACAAACTCAAGGCAGCTACTTTTTTTCCCTCATTCATTTTAATGCCGAAATGAATGAAATATCTTATTTCACTTCACCTTTTTTAAAGTATTTTGGCGCAGGTTGGTTTTTAAACCCAACTGCTTATTCTACTTGTTGTCCTTTTGTCCTTTTAATATCCTATCCTACACCGGGGGTGATGTGTCTCCCTCCTATCTGACTGGTAATCCCCGTATTTCCTTTCCTAAGGCCAACTTTTCTGTCTTCCCAGGCTCTTCCCCCCCCCCCCTTCTCTCAATCTGCGTCTCCCACAGAAGGGCCGAAAGGGGGTCTCCAGTTCAAACGGGCCCCCAGGCAGAGCTGCAGCTAGGAGGTGTGCATGCGGGGGAACACTAACTGTTGTGTGGGAGAGATGCAAAAGGTTGTGACCTCTACGAAGCAACGTGGAACGGCTAACCAAACACATACATGCACACAGCAAACAGAAAACATGGTGGATGAATGAAGCAACGTAGGGGTCAAGGCCTCAGTTTAGGGACTTCAGGGCTGAATTCTTGGCCGCAGAGTGGCCCAAAAGAATAAAGAGGCCTCGAGAGCCCCGTGGCATCGGCGTGTTTCTAATTTCGAGTCTGAAGAAGAAGGCATTCCTTAAATTCTCAGTAATAAACAAAATTGCTTGATCACAGTGAGATCACAGGAGCTTGGTGTCAGAAGGTGATCACTGTCAAGCTTATTGAGAACATCGTTCTCGACATCTTAGGTAGCAAAGAGTCAGTAGTTACACTCTTAGACAAAAGGGTTCTTCGGTTTGTTCCTCTGAGGGAACCCTTAAAGGTGTTATGTAGAACCTTACAACAGAGGGTTTTGCCATTCAGAAAAGGATTCCAAGTAGAACCCCTTTGGAAATCAAGAAACAATTAACTATCCAAAAAACCCTCAAGGAACCCTTTTTTTCTAAGAATGTGTGTTTACATGCAGCCTAATAATAAATATAGAAAATAATAAATACTAAAAAGTATCAAATATTAAGTAAAAAATATTATAGAGTAAAACAAAAGAGGTTAATCTGAATTAATTTTTTATCCGGAGGTGGAGGATCCATTTAATAATATAAAACAGAGGAAGAATCACTCATTATTTGAATTTGATTACTTTCACAATCAGAATATTGTGTTGAAAGAAAGATTTTTAAAAGAATAATTGTAAGGTTTGATCAGGAATCCTATTAATATTTAAAAGCAGAATGATGTGGGATAAATAAATGTTTCTTCTCACTTTTTGCTTAATGAAGATGTCTAGAGGACGTTTTGCTGACATCATTTAAGAAAAAAAAAGAAATAAAAAATACATGCAAGGCGATTGAAAACAGGACTCACAAGCTTCTTGTTACGGCAACGTTGACATTGAATGCAGCTCCTTGCATGCGCATAACATTTGGTTCCTATTGTATGCAAAAATTTGTAAACACAGCCACAAAAAGACGTTATTTATTTAAGTACTGCAGAGTAGAATTTTAGGCTGTGTAACTCCACTAGAATGAGTTGGTGGGAGCTGTGCTGCTAAAACTCTGTGTCTCCGAGGCGGGAACTGAACACCGAGACTGCCCAACATGACATTTTGTAATTTCTACTCGGCTGAAACTCAGCCATCCATGACGCAAAACCTTAACCCTTGGACCTCGCCTCTCTCTCTCGAACTGGACCTTGACTGCGAGAGCAGTAAAAACGGATTTGTCGCCGGGCGGAATTCCTCGGCTGCTGAAACCGGCCCGAAACTGTTCAGGCTGATGGACAGCTTTTGTCAGGGAAGGAGAACGACAGGAACACTACATTTCAGACAGGATGGCAAAGAAAAAGAAAATGAGGCAGTGGGGGGAAAAAAGTCAACTATACGACAAAATCAAATTCCACAGATCTGTGATGTGGACAAACACAGTAAAAGAATTCAATCATGGCCTCGATATTAATCTTACACTGAGTTTACTGTGTAGGCCTACGATCTGGAGTCCTATAACAGGAATAACGTTTTTAGAGGTCAAAGTCTCCCTCCTCGTCGTTAAGCAGTGCTCAAGCTTTCTGTTTATTTGAAAACACGCCGTTATTGAGTAACGTGATATTGTCAGGTCTCGGCTCCCGCTGCAGCGCTGAGGCCTGTCTGCATGTTTTCTGAGTGCTTTCTAAGATGGTGGTGACATATAAAGCGTTCCCCGCGGCCCTCGGCGTCCACCGGCTGCCCGACGGAAGCCATTTCCTCTCATTGTTCAGGGCTGTGCGGTTCAGTCCGAATGGAGTCAATTAAGCGGCGAATAGAGAACAAGGCCGAAAGGCCCGATGCGTATCTGCAGCTATTGGTCAAAAATAATAGGCAGCAAATGGACGCCGTTGACTTTGAACAAAAGGGGGGCTGTGCACTCCATCGGAGTTGAGCGAGTCAGTTCACAACAACTGCAGTGGTAGATTTTACCCACTTGATTTAGCTTCGGTCCGAAAGAATTCAATCCGGTTGCAGATTCCGAATGAACTGGTTTATAATAGTGAATGAACAATTTACAATTTGCAGACTTTACTGCAGTGAAACTGCACCTTGAAATGTTCATTTGCTGCCCATCCCACCACCCATCCAACCTGGCAATTATTTTGAAATCTTTTAAAATATTTAAGATATTTTTAAAGGTTTTCTCACAGGATGTTTTTTTTTTTGCACCAGTTGCGTTGGTCAGCGTGTGCATAATCACAGGTTGCGATTGTGAAAAGTAATCGGATGCAAATGTTCACACAGTGAATATTCTTCTGTTTAACGTATTATTAAAAGGATTAGATGCCTCGTTCAATCGTATATAAATTTCATTCATATAGGCCTCA
>JAOUQW010000040.1:1613787-1632661 GCA_028565825.1 Olivaichthys viedmensis | reverse complement strand
TATGCCGTGTATGTATGTATGTTATCCCAGTAGTATAGCTAAATTTGTACCTTGCGTTCTTGTAACAATTATCTGTTCTACTGACAGACAATTCAATGGGCAACATTTTTTAAATGTATTTTTGACATTCTTAAATAAATATATTTTTTATTCTTAAATAAAAATTCTAGAATTGTATAGGAAACATTTCAATATCTAGTATAAAGCCATGAAATTAATTCATATTACATTATTATTATTATTATGTTTTTATTTATCTTTGGTCCATATATGTATACATTTAGATATTTACATATCTAGATATATGTATACACTCAGTTGTCAGTTTGTTAGGTATACAGTCTAATCAATAATAAATTGGCAACTCAGTATACAGTATTGGAATAAAGATTCAGTGTTTTGATTTGGTGCACCGGTCTTAATATTTACGATTCAGCTGCATTAATTCAGAACAGCGTGTATCAGGTAAAAATTGTTCGGTAATGGGATCCAGGTGTCTCAGTAAAGTCTGATACCACAAGCACAGCTCTGTATTATTGGTGTTCTATTATTTAGAAACGTTAACAAATGAGTTTCCTTGGGCACTGTGCGTTTCTCTCTCGGTCTCTCACCCTTCATTATTCTCTGAGCCTGTCAGTCCCAGTGAAGGAGGCGTGGCCTATGTCAGTCAGCCCCAGTGAATGAGGCATGGCCTTAGTCAGTCCCAGTGAATGAGGCGTGACCTTTGTGCCTGTCAGTCTTTGTGAACGAGGCATGGCCTTTGTGCCTGTCAGTCTTAGTTAAGGAGGTGTGGCCTCTGTGCCTGTCAGTCTTAGTGAAGGAGGTGTGGCCTCTGTGCTTGTCAGGCTCACTGAGGAGGCATGGCCTTTGTGTCAGTCAGTTCTGTGAAGGAGGCTAAACCTTTTTTATTCTAACTGTACACAATACTGAACCACATTGTAGCATTGCATTATCTTAAAGCAGCTCTAAATCGTCAATTGAGGATTGGCTGCTTTAAATGGATCTTTCATACATCAGATCATAGATCATGTATCGTGATGAGGATCATTTTATATGAAGGATAAATACACACCTCTAATAAATATGCATATGATATCTCATAATCTGAGTAATTCAAGTGCACTGCTGTCACACAAACCTCTATGACTGGAACATGACTGGAATAATTGCATACTTTCTGTAAATAGACTTGTTTCACTGTTGAGATATGAGTATGTGGGTAAAAGACCCTGCCTTTGAGAGTTTAAAACCCTTCTGGCTGGCTGAATCTGGGTGAGTTCAGCTATTTTTAACCTCTGGTACCAGCTCCCTGCCATTAGGGTCTCATGCACTGTAATAGATTACTGTGAACATTTATTATGTTCAGCCTGTTCAGCCCCTACTAATCATTTAACACAAGTTAAGAGGCCATCAATTCTACACATAACTCATCTTACAGCCATGTGAGAAAAAATACAACGTACTGTACTGTATGTACGTATAGCTGGGGATAAACAGACGCACACACACATAAACATGCCTGTATGTGCTGTGTTTTTGCTGCACAGATGGCCTGATAGTGGGTGGCTGCCCTGTTCTTCCAACCCCTTAGCCTTCCTACTCTCTCTCTCGCTCTCTCTATCTGCCTCTCATCTTCTGTCTTTCCCTTTTTTGCTGTTGATCCCAACCTTTCCCCGTCTGTACTCCTCATTTCCTCTCCCTCACTCCCCATCCCCAGCTGCTACTAGTGCTGCAAAGACTGCGGCGCATTTATCATTGTAATCACATCAATTAATTATTCAGTGCTCGGCTTCGTTTGCCTGCCGGGCCTTGATTAGTAGAGCCAAGCTGCGGCAGGGCCTGATAAAAGAGCTCGGAGCTCGAGTTCAGTCAGAGCGGCGAGTCCTCTTAGCACCCGTTGTTAATTACACACCACATGCTAATTGCACGTTGTAATTAGGGCTAACGTAAAGCTTGGGCCACCAAAACCCATCGGCGAGCCATTGGTTTCTGCACATAGAGCTCGGAAGGGCACGTGTATTCTCACTTTTTCCATATCACTAATTTCAGGTATTGACGCAGGCTGAGGTGAAGAGGCTTTACGAGGATTCCTGGGGCGGCAGGCCTGCCGCCTGCTCTCAGAGCACATTATCAGACCACTTTAGCCGAGCCAGCTGGGTGGATGGGTCGACAGATGGTAGATGATGCCCACATGAGTTGATTTGGGACAGTCTCCACCTCACACACAACAGCACCTGTTGGACCTCAGTTTAGGGCCGGGAGTGGTACGCATGTAAACTAGTTGCCATTAAGCATAATGAAGATCAATATGGCAAATGCTGCTGCCTTAAAACCAAACAATACTTGCAGTTACAAAATAATTGTTTGGCCTCTTGTCCTAAATCTCTAATCACACTGCTTTTGTCAACTTGTCAACTTAATGCGAAACTTCACATTAAGTTTAACATTGGTGAACGTTGGCAGCGCTAGCGCAGTAGATAAAGCTCTTTCGATTTTAAGCCACTCTGAATAAAAATGTCTGCCAAATGAATAAAATATAATGTAAATGTAACTTTGAAACGTGGCCAAACGTTGACCAATAGTAAAGCGGCTATGGCTGTGTTGACCTCTAAAGGGACAGTCCTTTATACAATAGACCCTAAATAAAGAAAGCTTTTTCTCCTTCATGGCTCCCTAAAGCAGAAGCAGAGTTAACAGTTCTCTTCGCTGGTGTCTCCTAGTTTTCACGACAATGTAACTAGCCGCATCTACAATGCTGAAATGCTAAGCCGCAGCTAAATTGCTAACTGAATTGCGCACTATTCTTCGGGGTTCTGCCTAATTTGCGAATACACTCAAACTGTAACCTTCTAGAAGCAGATACCGTACACATATACAAAAAAATATACAAAAAAACAACAAAAACAAACAATTCAGGAGCTACTGTAGCTGATAGCTGCTCGGGGCAGCAAGAAAAGTCCCTACTAAGTATGCAAGTTGTGAATACCTTTCCACTTTATTTATGGGGGAAAAATGGTGGTTAACTCATGAACCTCCTGCCACAAGTGTTTTTTCACCAACAAAAGTGGTCCTGTGTGGAGCTAGGTGGCTCTGAGTGTGTATTAGTGAGTGACTTACACTGATGTTAGCTTCTAGAAATCTGTCTTGGGTAGTTACACTTCCTGCAATGATTCAGCGTTGTTGTGACCCATAAGTAAATCTGATATATGGTCATATGTGTACATACAGTATATCATAAAGCATCGAGAATATATATACACACTCCTTCAATTTTATATTAATATATTTTATTGATTTAAATACGTTAGAAAAAAGTACGGTATGTACCGTAAGTTGCTTTAGATTTGAACTTAAACGATGAGCTGATGTTTATTGCATAGCTCATACTGAATTTACACTCAGGGCATGTGATCAAATCAGCCACAGTGAAAGTGTTAATAGAGAACACACTGTTGCAGGCTGCTGTAGGTTGCAGAGTTTAGTTGCAGAGCTGAAAATGACCCCACCAATTCAACCATATGAACATATATTGCCATCCATTTGTCAGACATGTATGTTTGTATATGTTGGTATATGGTGCAAATACTGTATATGTCCCATATTTGAAAATAGACAATTTAAAATAAGTTGCCATATCAGGTACTGGGCTACATGTAAGAAAATTCAGGATCAATAATTCAAGATTTCAAAAATAATGAAATAAAAAAAAGTTTCTAAATATAAAAAAATACTATAAAAAGCCGTAAATGGTAAAGAAAACTAAATCAAATCAATATTTGATGTTTTTCTACTGATACACTAATGCATAAGACATAAAATAAACATCTAAGACAAATTATATAATGTGGGGAGATAACTGAAATCCATATATTTGATACACATATATACAGTACTGTGCAAAAGTCAGAGACCACCCTTTTGTTTATTCAGTTTTCAATCAAATGGCCATTCAGTAATTATTGTTAATGATTTGGTGGTAAACAATAATGATGTGAAAATATATTTAACAGAAAATCACACAAAAGTCTTCAACACTAAGTGCAATAATGAAATCTGTAAATATTTAATGTGTAACATTGAACTTTTGTTTCACGCTGCCGCTAATTCCATTCATTCAATTTCATCAAACCAGTACGTTCCAGCTGTTTAATGCGAGTGGAGCTTATTTGCATAAATAAGTGATGAAACTATTAGACTTAGTGTTGGAGGCTTCTGTGTCTGACACCAAAAAGGTAATAATGTGTTAATGCACGGCTGTTTTGACCCTTATTGTAGTACACTGATAACGGCCTTTACTTCAATATAAGTTTACATGACCATTTGAATAAGCTTTTAACAGCCGAGATCAGATAATGATCGTATTATTAGTGTGTATGTAAACTCATTGTGTATGAACCGAAGTGTACGATGGAGCAGGTTACTTAAAGAAAGCTGTTGGACAGAATCAGTGCTCCATTAATGCATGCAGCTCTTTCATGAATGTGCAGGTTTAAGTGCAGGTGTGAAGCATTAAACGAAGTCTGAGAGGATCTAGGGCTCTTTTTTATTTTTTTCCCCAGCGCACTCGCTCTGTGCGGTCTCGGCCCTTAGAGCTCCATTACACTGTACTTATGGGCTTTAGAGATGTCAACAACGTTAAGGCAGCTGTATTGTTTGCTCAGTCAAGGAAAATTACAGATGAATTCCTCGGTGTTTGTGTGTGCAGGGGGTGTAAGCGTATGTCATTGTGTGTGAAAAGGGAAAGCTCACGGCGCTTGCTATTGTGAATCAGAGTTAAAGTGGTACACTGTGTATAAATAAATCACACAAATAAAATACAATTATATTAGCACTCCACAAGGATCTACATCATTTAGTTTATTTTTTCAGGTCACACATTCCAGATCAAGATCAGCAGTTAAGTGAATCGGCAACACCTACGGTATCCCATCATGCTCCAGGGTGAAAGGCAGAGACAGGAGGGAAGCTCGAATAGTTGAGGGTGAGGAGAAGGAGGAGAAGGTGTGGGTCAACCAGGTCACGTTTTTGCCCCCCTATGCCTCTCCTGTGGAGAGAACAGGAAAGGTGTGTGCGTGTGTGTTTGTGTGTGTGTGAACTTTTGCCTCAGCTCCTACTCAGCCCATCAGCCAGCAAATGGAGCAAAGCAGCAGCTCTGCAGCTGGGCACAAGTGAACACACACACACACACACACACATTTAAAGACACACACTCACACACAGAGAGCCCCTTTGTGTGCTTGATGAGGGCCCTGGCAGCGCAGGAGCAGAAGGCTGCGGGAGAAATTACGGCCACCAGCCATTATCACACCCATGGCACACCATCATCTGTCTTCTCATTGGCCCTGTCACCTGTTCGTCATTTAGCAGCCAATAACCATTCATTACACTCAGGAGTCCGACAGGCACAACAGCCCTCAGTTCAATGGCCCTCAAGTGCTCTGAGAGGCCCTTTCTTAAGGTGTGTGTGTGTGTGTGTGTGTGTGGTGAGCGAGGAGAGCTGAACCTGGACCTGTTTTTAAACAAAAAAGAAAGTTTCACATAATTGTTACACACTCGCAAAAATTTGATTTTTAAATAGTTTAGAATTCAGTTCATTCTTCATGCACGTAGAACGTCCTAAAGTCGGACGCTGAGCTGAGGTGCTCAAAGTCTTTTTCTCTTTGTGTGGATGCTGGAGATCCGATTTCAGCCAGACCTCGTCGCCAAAATAAAAGACTCTTTCAAGCTAATCTGTGCAAAAAAAAATCATAAACATAAACAATTGTTTGTTATTTAACCCTAGTTCAGTTTTAGACGTGAAAAACAAAGCGAATACTGTTTTTTTTCAAAATGAGAATGGAATTTTGTTTCATCTCAGGCTTGGAAATGTTGTCGCCATTTCAAGCTGTTAATGTTGTTAACGTAGGAATATCACGTAGGGAGAGCTTTATAAACCTCCACTTGTTTGTCAGTGAAAATGCAATTTTCAGTCGCAGTTGTTCACGGCAATATATTGGTGTGTTAAGTGGTAATGTACTGTGGTGGTTGACTTTAGAGGTTTAAGGAATTTTTTATATTTTTTATCAGTCTACCAAAACGCCTAAATAGGAAACGTCCGACTGGCTAGTTTATGATTTTCAGAACGTTTTGGCATGTTAGCAAATAATGTCTTTAAATGAAAAAAAAGCGCAAATCGTGAGTCTAATGTTGGGGGGGCTGACTTTTGGGTGTTTACGCTAATCAGCAAGCGGGGACTAAAAATTCCAGTGCCGGGGCTTCCTGGTATCTTTAGACTCGGAATGATTTGCACTGCGTTCATACAAGCAAGTGACAAGTTGCTAATGTCGCTCCAGGTTTCTTTCTGATGGGCGTGGCCTGTCCAGCTCCAATAAGAATGGTAGTGGCCAAATACACCATATTTTTATATCATGATAAAACCCATGGAAAGATGAGATCAGGGCTATAGGTTTATTTTCCATTTTTGTGTCAAACACTGGTGAATAAGAACTGAGCTAAAGCTAGGAACTAAAGTTGTCAGAGTAGAGGACATCGGACATCATGCACCATATATCACTAGACTTCTATATACCAGAATTATACCGGTTCTCATTCTCCGATATCATACTTGTGCAGTTCAACCTCTTGTATTCTTGTTTTTTCCTACCTCTATTCTTATCTTTATTCTTATTTAATAGTAACTGACTGATTTGTTGTTGGAGCTCTGCAACGTAAGAATTTTACTCGCCTTTATACTTCTTATCCATGTGTACACTGTAATGTGACAATAAACCTAAATCTAAAATAGGACTGTTCCGAGGATTTTACAGGAACCAATCATTTGGATTTGTTGCTGTAACATTTTAGAACTAATTTGCGTAAATAATAAAAAAGAAAAAAGGATCAGTTTGAATGTCGCTTGCCGCACAGACACCGCGTTGCTTGTCGCTGGAACTGCGGCTCCGTGTCTCAAACTTGCACAGGAAATAAATGTCACTTGCTAGTGTGAATGCAGGGTAAGGATATGTTTTTCAAGTAGACTACAAAGCACTTCTGTAAGTCACTCTGGTTAAGCGCGTCTGCTGAATGCTGTAAATGTAAATTGAATTTTAACCTTACTTGCTTTCTAGATCTTTATACTGACCACTTGTGTTTTTAGTATGTGTACAACTTGGCAGCAGTGTTTATGTGCTTGTGTGTGTGTGTGTGTGTGTGTGTGCGTATGTGTGTGTCTATCCATGTTAAATGGCTGATCTGTGCATGGAGAGGAAATGCCTCTGAGTTGGTGGGTCAGGAGCTTAGGGAGGCCAGGCGTAGCACTGCCATACATCCCTCACACACACACACACACACACACACTCAGGGAGCACTTCCTCAGCCCTCCTTGGGGGGACGCCAGTGTGGGAGAAATGGACTGTTCCGGAAGGCTGAGGCCGACATCCTGTAAGCTCAAGAATCTTCTGCTCTTTCCAGACCCCCACATACTCGAGCCTCAGAAGCACTCTGCCTGGGGCTAGGGCCTGTGCGAGCACAGTTAGCGTTCATCATGGTGGAATTGCAAACAGAACTAATATGTTTTAGTGGTAAGTAATGTGTTGACAAACGGTCGGTGTAATAAATGTGGGCTAATAGGTGTGGCGCTGTATTATATCATTATGGCGTATGATGAGTGCTAACGTGGCTAGCTAAACATTGCCAGTGAAGAAAGGCTGGATTATGCAGCAAGCCTGTTAAAGTAGAAGGTTTTTGAATCACTTGGTGATAATAGTAGTTGCAGCTACCAGTCTTTGTTGAATTACAGTCATTTTAATGTTAGGAGTCTTATATTCAAAAAGCAGTAATAGATACAGCTGAGTCAACAGACTTTGGATACCATTCATGTTCTTTCTAAATCAGATTAAACATAATTCATGTAGAATAATAAACTGTTTCATATGTCTTTTTTAATGACCAAGAAACTACTAATTATGGCCTAGGAACATCAAACCGTTACCCTGATAAAGCATGCAAGGATCTATGAATGTACATGAATATGCAATTTGGAAACTCCCCCATGTCCTCCTTGCATCCCTAATAGCTAGACAGCTAGCTAACTGCTAGTAAACTAGCTTGCATTGGTCACAGGTACACACAAGCTTCAGGATTTCAGTCTCTGAGTCTCGATTTGCATCGTCATATTATCAGTGATTTATTTAACAGAAGCCAAAGCTGTCAAAATATATCAATCCAGACTGTTTTGTTTATCACTAGCATTAGCTAAGTTAGTTAGCTAGCTAGCTATTTCTGCGGCTAAACGTTTCCAGTTACTTATATTTGGTATATCAGACGTGATAGGCTCGATAGGCTCCACGGCTTTGCACCTATTTCGTAAGATCACCAATCCAAGCCATCCAAGAGGAGTTAATTGTTTAAAAAGCACGTTTTTGAGTTAAGGGGTTGAGTGAAAAACTCAACTGTGACCTTTCACCTTGAACTGCGATTGTAGAAGTAGCCGACATAACGATTCAGATCTCACAATGGGGACGTCAGTGAGATCATCTGAACTGTAAAGGTCAGCGTTGGAGGCCAGTTTATCCTGAAGCTCATATGACATAAAAACATTAACAGCAGCCACAAGTCTATTAGGATGATGTTTGGACACAGGTCAGTAATATACTGTACGTCTTTGAAGTGCCACATCCGTTTTAAAGTGTGTGTGCGTGTGATATATTGAATGCTACTCTGTTTCCGCTGATAGTGGCTTGTGTAGGAGTTCAAACGCAGTGAGATATTACAGCCGCTGTTTATTATTAGAGAACTGCTATCCCTTCCTCTTTTTCTCGCAGCACTGGGGCTGTAATTTTCACTTAGCCGCATCCACTTAGCACAATCTTCATTCGCAATGTCTGATTCAGAAAAGGCACAGACTTAAAATCCTACCTTTCAATTCTACTCTGATGATTATACTATACTCTTTTAGTCTTGACACAGCCTTCCCACTTTAATGCTCTAATTTAACCCTTTCATAATCAGTAGGAATGGCTAATATTCAATGCCTTGTATGGCGTCCAATGTTTCTGCTATTTAAAATAGCCAGTATGCATATGTACCTTTTATATGCATGCATATGCACATGGCTGAATGTCTAATAGGGTGCTTGACCTCCACTCCCGACCACAATATCCCACAATCCCCTGCATCCTGTCTCTCACCTCCCTCTTGCTGTCCAGTCTGCAGGCCCTGCATTGGGGAATCACAGGGGTGAGCTTGGGGGCAAAGAAAGCCATACACACACACACACACACACACACACACACACTGTCATATATGTTGAGCTTTATTTGAAGGCTGAAACTCAAACTCAAAGTTGAATAAATCAGGAAACAAGGAAAAGGTGGAATAAAATATTTACTATTTTAACTATGTACATTTCTGTAAGATTTCATTACAGTTTGTGAAAAGGGCAGGTCATTTAAACAATTTTGGACATCAGATTGATATAAAGTCAAAATTTGTGTCTTGTTATGAAGTGCGTTTTGTGCAGGCTACAATAAGAAGCCCTTCTCAATTACCGTGATTTCACCATTTTTTCACACAACAATCACCAACGATGCAAGGAAAGAGAGAAAAAAAACTTGATTCCCAGTAATTAAAGTGAATCTGCTTTTCATTCATCTCACCAATTGATTTAATTATCTGAAAATCTCTTCAAGTGAACCTTGTAATCTGTTTCAGGCTTTTTTTCCCCCTGCGATGCAAAAATTAAAGTTTAACTATAAATAGTGGTAGCTAATGCTGTTGACCCCGGAGGTTAATGCTCGGGCTTTGGGGCCGCTTTCATCCCCCAGAGTTCCCCAGTCCTCCAAGTTATCAGGTTACATTACCACGGAGCACGAGGAAATGAGTTCATATCGCAAAAAAGAAGTGAGGATTTCAGCCTGATCGGGCACCTTTGCAGACAACCAATGAATGAGAGGCAGGGAGACGAAGCAGGGTTAATCCCCCACCACCATCTCAAAAAAGATCATGATGAGATCATTGAATGTGATGAGAAAAAGTCTGAGAGATGGAAGATTGGGCCCTGGTCCAGAATGGCTGCTGCTACTGCTGATGTGCTGGACATTAACGCCATGATTTCACTTGTCACAAGTCAGGGAAGGAAGAGTCCAGATATTCTGAATATGATATTCAGGATTTGATTGGTAGCTGATCTACTTGTGCGTTTTTTGCACGCTTCAGAACCGAGGTGCTCAGCTAATTTCTATTTTACATAATCCTTAAAATGTGTTCCTTCTCATGTGAGGAGCCAGAGAATACAGCCGTCACCTCGTGGGTTCCTTCTGCTAGCAACACACATTGCAAGAGACCACAATTAAGCCACTCTATGCTTGCTCATACCCAGACACTTTAAAACTTGTTATCCTCAGCTCTCTCATAGAACCAGTTTGGCAGGTGGAAGACGTTGATGTATGTGTGCCTGGTTGGTTCTCTGCTGAAGTAAACAGGTCATGACTGCAGGGTCCAGGGCTGCTGAACCGCCCTGAGAATGTCAGGCACTCACACACACACACACACACACACACACACACCGTAGGGAGACATAGAGACTGGCAGCACCAGAGTAGAAAATGCATCAGGTACAGTGAGGGGCCCAGCAGAGGGCAGAGAGAAGGGATGCAGGGGGATGATGGGAAGGTAAGGGAAGGTTGGCCCTCCTGGTGTGAAAGGACCCTAATGGCACCAGCAGCTGAGTGTCTGGAATCGTCATCGGGAGGGTCACCAGGGTGCATGTGTGTGTTTGTATGTGTGTAGAATAGGCCACAGAAGAATAGTTACTGCTGGTGTCAGGTAACTCATGTTTCGGCTGTGTGTCGGTGCCGTGCTCCCTCGCTCTCTTTACGTCTTGTGCAGCACTGCAGGAGTTGCTCACGTTAATGAGCATCCCATCAGCACCAAGCCTGCTAACACTATCCTACTATCCACTGCTGTAACACTGTTCTCAAACTACACTAACACTACATATACATGTACATGTAGTCCAGTGCAAATTAAAAAATTTAAAAATCTATAGAAAATCCGAAAACCTTTTTTGCCCAGGTTCTAGTGAGCCTAGACGGGATACACGGGTGGAGCTAAAAATAGTGCAGATTGATTGATGGGACGCAATCGTCACAACATCGTCCTGATTAATGTGTCTGGCTGGAACGGACCGGCACAAAAATCTTTCTCTTTTCAAAAGTCCATCATCTAGCGGATTTAAGAGGCAACATCACAAGTAAAATCTGCCATCTTCTAGTTAAAGCAAATCATGAATGACTTCCTATTTACTTTGTATGCAACCTACATAGAGTATAACATGATGGAGCTGTACACCCTACCTAGTGCCCTGAAACTCCTCATACCTTTACGGTAGCGCTACATGATGGGAAATCAACACACGCACTCGGCCTGGATGCAGATAGCCTTTCAGACGTTCCGATTTCCTACCGAGCCGTGCCGTGCCACGCTGTTTGGTGGAAAAGTTCTATAACACTCACTCTACTAATGGTTTGTATGCTATAGTAAAGCTATATTAATGCTGCTGGCACTCTCTAACACTGTAATAGCCGTGCACTGAGGCTGCACTTTTCATAATATCTGCACACCTCAAGAATGCTCATTATTTTTGGACTTCTTCACCCAGATAGAACCTTATAATACTAGGGTCAGGTTTAGTTGGTGTGTTAGAGTAGAGAATTTAGCAAACTGTGCTTGACTCTGGCCTTCTACAACTGGAAATGGTGAATCCTGTCTTAGAGGGAGCAAAGAAAAAAAAAAGTAGAATAGTCAAAGAAGCAGCTCACCTCAAAGTACCTTAGTGGGGGCCCAAGATTTGGACCAGATTGGCCCAGACGTGACTTTGAGAGCAAGACGAGTGCCCATGTCTCATCTGGAATAAATGAATAAAATGTTCAGAGAAAGCAAGCCATTATTGCAGAACAATCCGGGATGCACTGATGCAACCCTGACGCTGACTGGAATGGCTTACTAATGATTTTGTTTTGCAATAATGACTCACTCATTCTGAGTTATTAGACCAAAAATATGCACCAAGAGACAAGTCGTCATTTGGAAGAGCATAAAAAATGCATGTTGCTGGCAGTTAACTGGCAAAATGTAGCGTTTACAGCCAAACCACTCGGTGTGTATTTACATTGCGTTATAATTCTGTCCATAACAGGGATTAATCAAGAACAATGGCTGCTCATTGACCCGTCAGAGCCAAGTATCATTAAACAGATGATGATTCAATGGCTGCTTCGAGTGTTTCTGAGCTGCCCAGTTCATATTCAGACCACCAATTGTACCAAACAGTCAAGAGCCTCAACACTCTCCAAGGAGAACTGATAATTTTCAACTTACCATGTCAACATCTCATTTTGCTGTTATATTTTCTCGTAAAAAAAAAAAAGACCTGCCGAATGTTGATCATCTAAAAGTTATGTAATTCCCATTCAATCCTCTGGATCCCCCAACTAAACTTGCTTTGTGAGCTGTTTGTGATGCACACTTACACTATACGCGCACTCGTCATTCAAGCTGAGTCACTCTAAATCCCTTAGGCAGTGACTGCGCTTTGCTAATTGCTAATGCTCGTCACCCCCCACACTTCCCAATGGGCGTTCCTCTCTTTCTTTAGGAGAAACCATTTGGGCAATTTGGAATCACTTTCATTGATTATTAGTCAGCAGCTGTGGTGGCCATGCTAATGACCTCAGGCTTTTAAATACAGAGTGTTTATTGGCCTTTTGTAGATTGTGAATTGCAACGAGAGTTTGGTATCCTGCAGTTGCTCTCTATTCATTAGCATTTAGCAGGTTTCCCCATCAATGCATATGTAGGGGCAACACTCGGGCTGCGGATCGTTTGATTTTTCAAATTTGCAGCACCGAACAAGTCACAATAATAATGTAATTCAAATCGTCTAAAATCAGCTACAGTCTACTTATCTAATTACAATGCATATACAGTACAACTGCTTAAGGGTCCATCTGGGGGAAGAGAAGTCTTGAGATGTCGGGCATCAAAGTTTTGTTTAAGCGTGACCGAAAACGTTATCAAGATGAAACCAACGTAAAAGATAATTATAGTTCTATAGGGCCTATGCTTCAAAAGTGCTTTAAATGTACATTCTCAAAATCCGTCGACAATTAGAAAAAGGATTTTTTTTAACAGTTATCAAACACACACAGAAGCTAGAATATAGAACATAGTTTATTTTTCTACAATAGTATCCACTCTGGATGGATTTTATCACTGGTGCTTGTGTCAATGTCCTTGTTATTTTTTTGTTCTGTTGACATTGGTACACTGACAGCTCAACAACTTCATGTCAAATTCCTTGTGTATTTTGCCAATAAAGATGGATTAGCATTTGCTTTAATAAGGTTCTAACTGCCTATTTTAAAATATACTGTCCTCAATATTATTGATTAGTAATAGATAAGCTCCAATGGTATAACTCTGTTTTTAAAAACTGTAGCCTCTTTTGACACCTTATTTTATATACAGGGAGCTAGCTAAACCAGTCAGGGTAGAGGACTATAAACCACCATGCTATCTATCCTTTAGTCCTTCAGCGATTTTAAAGAAACCAAACAAAAAAATAAATCATAATTGGATGTGGGAAGGTCATTAGCTAATATTTAACACAAGCATTACTACAATATCATTTTTTTATTCTCCAGAGTGCCACAACCATCACTGCTACAAGAAAACTGTTCCCTTCTTTCACTTTCAAGAATACTAGAAAGTGTGTTCACTTAAACAAAGTAATTAGTGTGTGGGGGGTTCTTTCACACCATCCTTCTAATGAAGCGTCATCTCTATTCTCTCTATAAATGTTTTTACATGCTAATGAGCGTCATCATTGATGCTGCATTAAAGGAGCTGAAGGTTTTTTAACCAGCAGTCAGCACACCTTTTATTCAAGAGAGGAGAGAATGAGAGTGGCACTAATTTATCTCCTTCAGTCCCTTAAACCACAAAAGCACTTTGTTTCCACCATGTCATATGTTTGGTTTTGTTTGTTTTTTCAATTCCAGTATATTTGATTTCAATTTCATCTCCTCTGGAGTAGATAATAAAAAGAAATTGAGTCATTAATAAATAAATAAATAAAAGTACAAATTAGTCTCAAGGACAAATTAATCTCAAGTACAAAAGTATGAATTCATTTGTGGGAATAAATACATATGTATTTACTTATTACATTAATTTGCACTTTTGTACTTGAGATTAATTTGTGACTTGCGACTTGTTTTTTTTACTTGTTAAAATTTGTATAAATCGTTACTCAAAATGACAGTTTTCTACTTTAAACCTTTATTTCTCCCTTGATATGTATTTTTTCTTCCTGATTACACCTTTTATAAAACAACAGAGGAGCAAGAGTGGAATTATATCGTGTAATATTTCTGCAACTAAATATTTTTTGGCATGCTAGAAAGCCGTGTCTTGTTTTTGACCCACATATTTTATATGATGTCTCACCCTCTAGAGTCTCGGGGTTAAAGATTAGCAAACTACCTCTAGCTATGTTCAGTTGCACCATTATCCCAGTCCTTCTTACATTAATGGGGGAGCTACAACTGTAACAGTTTAAAGAGCAAATCCTGCGAAGATCATGAAAAATGTAACAAAAACACAAACTTTATTATCTCATATTTTGGTTATCTCTGACTTTAAACAAAAGTAATGTTCCGTTAAAAGCGTATTTTACAAAACGTTTGGGTTGGCCTCAGACGCGAGTGATGCATTGTGACATCAACTAGTACTGGGGGATAATGTGGGCAGTGGTGGCTCAGTGGTGAGGCCACTGGGTTACTGATCAGAAGGTCATGGGCTCAGCTCTTCTCAGCTCTGCCAAGCTCTGCCAAGCTGCCACTGTTGGGCCCTTGAGCAAGGCCCTTAACCCTCCCTGCTCCAAGGGCACTGTATCATGGCTGACCCTGCGCTTACCAACATGCTGGGATATGCGAAGAATGAATTTCACTTCACTGTGCTGTACTTGTATATGTGACAATGAAATAGCATTCTATTATTTCATTCCCAAGCTGTCTACTCGTTTATCCGACACAAAGACGCTCGTCAATCCCACACTAGTGAGAGAACATCAGATATTCAGCCCCTATTCACTAATCTGAGGCTTTCTATTAGACTTTTGTGGACATTGGTTGAGAGAAATGTAGCAGTAAATAATAAAAACCTTGTGTTACGTGGTTACATAAATGGCACACAATAGTATGTTGCTTTATGAAGCTCTCTCTCACACACACACACACACACATTAAGCATTGTTACTAATCAAATCTCTCCCATTACAGTGGGTTTAATCTGGTCAGTCTGATCAGTTTTCTAATGTCTGGCAGCCCACATGTGACCTCCGTGCAGATTCCCCTACTTATGAGTAATGGGTGAATTTAGCCAGCGGATGGACACACACACACACACACAGTAACACACACATGCACAGCTCTGCCGTATCATTCATCAGGCATGGAGAGGGGGGAACCCTACCACCTCCCGGCTTGAAATGATGAATCACAGTCATAAAGCGAGGTTCCTCATCCTACGAATGTAAGCATTCTGGCATGTCCATGCGCTCCCGCCCTCTATCTCTCTCCGTCTCCTCTTCTAAACCCTGTACGACTGCAGGAGACCGATGCTCGGGGCGCGGTGGTGGGGTGGGGTGGGGTTTACATAATTCATCAACGTCATATATTTTGTGGCTTGAAGTTTATACAGTTCAATGAGAACACACAGGATGGGGAAACTGATCACACAGGAGATTGGGATGTATTTGAAACCTTGGCAGAAGAAAGAATCAGAATTACATTTTCTGATTTGCACCTTATTGCTTACATTACACAGAAGTTTTAATGAATTGTGCTTATTACTAATCCTTTAACTTGCGTCATTTTGAAAGCTAGCAGCAAATAAATGAACATAATCAAGTCACATGATAGGGTCATGTTTTTTGTTTTGTTTTTACGTTTTATAATGATAGTATACAATATTAAATTAAAGTTTTCTATTTCTGTTTGAATTTGTATTTTTTAAATACTGGGTACACCTATTCCTAATAGTGCTGTCTCTTAAGCCTCTTTAGATGTCAAATTAACCTTAAAAACATTGCTACTAGACATTAAACATAAAATCCAACCTCTCAACGTTGCCTTTTTATATTTCGGGGGTGTCACGGCCACCCAAGGCCACCCTTTAAAAACTGTCCCTGATGTAGATGTATCAACAGTAACCCCAGTGATTAGCATGCAGATTTCCATTCATTTCCATAACAAACACCTTTAAAGATCACAGATTTAGCAATGGACATAAACACCATGAGGCCCTTCATCCCATCATCTTTCCTCCCACTTTTCCTCTGAGCTAGTCGTCAGATAAAGTTCAGCACAGGCCCTTGTAAATAATAAAAGTGATAAACTCTGATGAGTTGTAACAAAACTGCCCCATTGTGAATGTGCAACTGTTCTGCATGGGGCCTACGTTCACATCCCGCTGCGTTATGCTTGCTTTGGCTCTCATGACCACCAGGAAGGTTTCGCATAAGCTGTGCTTTCCCGTGGCAAGAGAGCTGAGTCAGTGCACATCCTGGATTTCTCTTGTCTGTTCCCATCACAGGATCAGTTCATTTCTGGAGAAACAGCTCAAGGTGCTGCAACACACAACATTTCTTCAGAGATTCCAGGAAACTCAGTAAGGTCCAAAAATCAAGAATCCATTACAAAGAACTGTTTTCATTTATCAAATCATCATTTATCATACAATGTAATATTTTAGCAAGTCGATGCTTTATTATTGAAGAATGCTTTATTTAAAACTGAGGAGCCTAATCTCATGAAGAATTCATACAATTTCGAACATGTGAAGGTTGGATTTTGCCAAATTTCATACAAATGAATTTGGAAAGGTACAGATTTTAACCCCACCCCTAACCAAAATCTTAAATTTTGTATCTTTTTATACGAATCAGTTGTGCAAATTGTTACACATTTGCAAGCATGGGAACATGCTGAACAGAGACGAATCAATGTATTCATCTGTTCGATAAATCCTCACATGAAATTGAAATATACTGTAAGAGGGTATCCTTTTTGTACACAATTTTCTTTTTTTTATTGTTGTGACACCAAAAGTCTTTAATCAAAGGGTAATACATAGATGCTCCCAATACACAGTGTTAATTAATGACTAACACCTGATATTGAGTCAGTACTTGATGCTATTGCCGGTGCTGCTTTCAGTAAATAGAAAACAAAGTTCTATAATCTTGTGTTTGCAATATTTCTTTGTTCAATTGTATGAATTTTTTATAACTGAAGAAATAAAGAACAGTTCTTGATAGTTGGCTCAGACTTTTGGACTTCTGGAGTTTTATTTCAAAGCCAAATCCGAGATCAGTGGGGTCTGAAACTACACTCTTTAAAAAAAAAGAAAAAAAAAAGGGTTCCTCAATGGTTCTTTGGATGGTTAAGGTTTCTAGCTTTCTAAAGGGGTTCTACTTTGAACATTTTTTTCTGAAAGGGAAAAAGAAAATTCTGTTGTAGGGTTCTACATAACAAAAGACCCTTTAAAGGTGGCCGACACACTTCAAAAAGAGTGTGTGCCGACATTTAATTGTTTCGCAAAAACAGATTTGGAGGTAAATGCTACATTTCTGTTAGGTTATTGCTTATGTAAAAAATAAAAAGGAATTATTTGGGAAGTGAAGGATTTTAAAAAAATAATAATTGGGCACGGCCATGTCAAGCATTTGATCAGTCATGTGACCAGTAACTAAACACTACAATGTTACTTGTCAAGATCATAAAAAAATAAAAATTAAAAGTTTTTTGATTGTTTGGTTAATGATGAGCTATAAAATCATAAAGCTGAGAACCGAGTGACGTGACCCATGTTGGTTCTTTCATACGTTTTCCCTTCGAACTACAGCCTCTGTATCTCTTTCTCCCCAGAATTAACCTTTCTATCTGCTTCTCATCCTCGCCTGGAATTTTGTTTGGGGCCATCAGGGACCCGCTGAAAGGATGCCTCCTCATGGTGAAATCTCCTCGCGTAATGAATGTTTTCTCTTCTGCGGGCTGATCTCGCCACGCTGCCGCTAGGTGCTGATGGAAGCCACTCTGATGCAGCGGGTCAAGAGATTCCTCTCTGTATGTATGTGCAGAAAATATTAGCGTGGTGCTCTGTCACGGTTCCCCTGCAATGCTCGCTCCTCTTGCTATCATACCGAGGAACACATTCACTGATGTGTGTATGAGTTTGTGTGTGTGTGGTGTGTGAATGAATGATGAACTCTAAGGCTATGCTGCGGGGAGGCTTCTGTCACTGAGGATCCTGCACAGCTCACTTAGTGGAATGAGGCTTTTTGGCACCTATAAATCATCCTAGTAATTTTCAAATGCTGTACATGGAAGCCAGGTTTTGTGTACATGCTTGGATTTGCCATAAGCATGATAAGATTTCTTTTCAGTCTAAATTTAAGGGACATTTTAGGCTAATTTTTATCAGATTTTCTTTCATGTGTGTTGTGTGTTAAAAATCAGTTTTGTCCAGTTTCCTAGTCAAACCGCCACCTGGTCTGTGCAGCCCCTCCTGTTTTCCCCTTTCACAGTGTTTAATGTGCTCTGGAATGGCGCTCGTTTAGTGTGCTTATCTTGGCAAGACATTAATCACTGGCGTTTCAGTATCTCCTACTAGACAGAGACAGTACTCATTAATTAACACGGTCATTCTAGCTCATAACTGATACCGTGTGTGTGTGTGTGTGTGTGTGTGCGCGTGTGTGTGTGTGCGCGCGTGTGTGTGTGTGTGTGTGTTTCTCTCTGTGAGGTCAAAAAAATATTGTTGTTTACTCCTC
>JAOUQW010000040.1:1596586-1613687 GCA_028565825.1 Olivaichthys viedmensis | reverse complement strand
AGCAGCAGCATATCGCCTACAGCTTGTTCAATACAGCTAAAGTGGCAGAATGAGGTGTGTGTGTGTGTGTGTGTGTGCGCGTGTGTGTGTGTGCGCGTGTGTGTGTGTGTGTGTAAGGGTGAGTTTGGAGATTGAGGCTCTGCACCTCTGACAGACACAAACCGGTGGATCCACAGATCACAGGTGAGCAAAAAAAGTTAACAGTTGCCGGCGTGTGTGTGTGTGTGTGTGCGCGTGTGTGTGGTTTATAGTGCAGAGGTGTAGATGGGGGGGTGGGTGAAGGTGGCAAGTCAGATCCCTGATGGTGATGGATGAATGGGCAGAATTATCTACTCACTAGGGCAGATAATTGCTCCATTTGGTCCCAGTGCTGGTGAATGACTTCTAATTAGCCCCCACCCACCCCCCTACACACACACACACACACACACACACACCAACCACACACATGCACACACTCGCCACTGCCCACCTAACCCCCTAGAAAAACACTCTCACACATGTTGCACAGCTGACCAACTGGGTTGCCATGGCAACCGCCACAAGCAGCAAGCACAAGGCAATGAGCGGCGGGTTCGGATTAATATTTTACATTTTGTCCTTGGGTTAGTATGGGAAGATTGTAAGGTACTAACCCAGCTTAACATTTTAGGTCAGCAGAACGTTTTCTGAATGTTATGGTTCTAGGAACTTTCGGTTCTTATCAAATAAGAAGTTTTTTTTATGTAACCTTTATAAATGTTCAAACAACATTTTTAGTTGTCGGAATGTTAACACGAACTTTTTCATAATGTTATTTCATAATGTTTTGTCTAATTAGGAATGTTGTGTGAGAAAGTTCGAAGATAATTTTTTGAGACAATGTTTTTATAACATTTCAGTAACATTATTTTTGTAACGTTACAGCCTAACCTCCATAGAACCAATTAAATACATGAACTGAACTTTCTGATAACTATCACTGTTAGCTGGGAAATATTCTCATTAATCACATTTAGTCGTATACTGTATTGGTTTCAAACTGTTTTTCTCTCCTCTCTAAAACATAGATTAAATTCTATTCTGATAAGTTGCTTAAAGACATCCTGAATTTAAAACTAACTTTTCTTTACCTGGTTTGTTCATATCCGTAGTTCTATTGCACACAATTCATCATTCTCAATCACTTAAAAGAAAAGAAATCTTGTTTTTCTGTAATCTATCAAGATGCAATGACTTTTGTTTGCCTCTAAATGTCTTCTGATGTAACCGAGAAAAAAAACAAAAAAACAATATCATGTCTTTTTTTTTCTTTTTCTTTTTTACAACAATTCAGTCAAATCTTGATGGTTAAAAAAAAGTCTGTTAATTAATTCACTCCAATATCTTGTTTTACTCAGAAATATGTCACATTACGGAAGTAAAAATATGTTGACACTAAAATCAACACAAAGTATTAGTCAGTTCAAACAATGTTAAAAAAAAAAGCTACTCGTGCCTGCTAACATCATGCTAATTACCATAGCTAGTTATCATCAGTCATTAGCCATGTTAACATTATTAAGTCAAAATCTCCCTTCAAATCACAGGTATATAAACAATGTTTTTGGGGTGTCTGAATTCCTCACCTCAAGTTTTTTCGAGGTCATCAGCTGGAGGTAACTTCTATCATCACTCCCTGCCTGCTAGCTTTACTCGCCTTATCAGAATATGCTAATGCAGCTAGCTGAGGAGTTAATGTGTGATAAGTTTGTGAGAAGACCTCCTTTGAGGAGGCCTTCGTTAGAGGTAAAGGCTTCTTAACTGTGTCCCTGTTATTCACTTTTAAGGTTATTTCAGTCATTCTGAAGAATTATTAAATCACCAAACCCTAAAATGTGCAACCCTGCAACTTGTAAAATATTATATAAAAATGTTGCACCCTTATTAACTTACCATCAACAGTCAATCATGAGAAAGACACTTGGTTCTATTGACACCTCTAAGCCCTCTCAGGCCATTGACTTTGACACTCAGTAGCATTTCAGTTTGGTTTTTCTATCACGTCCCTGACGATAGCCTGAAGCGCTAGCTCCTGGAAGGCATTTATGGGAGCAGATGGGAGGCAATTTGGTACTCATCTGCCTCCGTTAGTTATGTGGCAACAGGCAGTCCTCCTCCTCCTTACTTCCTGCTCAGGTGAAGTTTAGACACCTCCCTCACAAGTCACCCGATGAATACCGAGCAAATGGCATCTGTTCAACATCTTCCCCGTGTTCCTCAGAGCTATGTAGGTGGCCTTGGTGGGGGGTTACAGCACGGCTGGAGGAGTTAGCATGGGAGATTAGCATTTTGCAGGATCACTCTGAAGGACACAGCAATGGTGTCGGGGGGCTGGCGAGGGCATAAACCCCAGGGGCCATCTGTTTCACCACTTCTGCCCCTCAGAATATGCATCAGTTTGAAATCAATGGCCCTATGATGAATGACAACTGGTGCTGCAAGTCGCAAGCCATCAAGTGAGTGCAGGTGCAGGTCATGGCAGCACTGAAATGAGAGAGTACTTTGTGGAGGACATCTAGCAAGACCTAATGGCGAGATTGGGAAAGTGGTGACAGCTTTAGTTGCTGTTCTCAGGTGGTGGTGCAAGGCTGCCAATGTCAGACCCCCTGATAAGTCACAGCATAGGGTAGGGATTGGGAGGGAAGGTGGCCAGTCCTCATAGGGGGTCTCTGAAAGGAGTGGGTGTTGAAGGGCAGATGATTGTCTGTGTTGCAGTGAACTGAATTGCACAAGGGCACATTGAGAACAACACAGCAGCTAGTCGACAGTGACTTTGACAGTGTATGCTTCCAAATACATGGAAGCATAAGTTATATGTGAGTTGAGGAAGTGAGAATGTGATAGTATCCAACACACCTGGGTATTATAGATATAGTATAGTACAGTATAGCAGTCTTGGGTAGGTTGATCAGCCTTCCTTACAGAATACGGGCGTTTTCACACTTTGCCTGAATACTCATGGCCGTACCCAGAATCGTTTGGCTGAAAGCGTCATTATCGCAGGGTTGTTTTTGCACAGACACATTCCTTCTAAACCGGGGATCGATTGCGCAATTTAATGTCATATTTTCTATGCATGAAATCTTTGGAAAATGGAAGACTATAGCTATAGGTACCTCCATTTAATGTTTGTTTAATGTTTGTTTAATTAATGTATTATTTATTTAATTAGTGCATCTTTACTTTTGCTTGACACTAATCAATGGTTTGGATGAAACTATTTTGTTGTGTTTGAATGCTTTCTTTGCTACACATCAGGCCTTTCCCCAGCATTGTGAAACTTGAAATAGGAAGTAACGTGACAAGTTCAACCAATTAGGTTATTTGCCAGCTGACCCCGGAAGCGGGTCGCTTTCATACATGATTTGGGCCATAGCAGTAGTGAACCTTATGTCACCGTTTTCAGGTGGACCAGATATAATTTCCCTGGACTACACCCGGGATCCAAAATAGCTTTCACCTTTGTCCGAACATACTTAGCTCCCGGTGCCAATGGACACAGGTCTGGATAATTAATTAATAATTAATTCTGCTAGATAGCAATGGTTGGGGAAAAATCCAGGTCCAGCTACAATATTATGTTTTAAATCTAAGATTAAGATTATTTTTACTTTATTTTCAGACATAAAGGTAATACATTATTTTGTCAGTGTTTGTAGAAATGCTTTGCATACCCACAGTTGTAGCACAACTTCACCAGTGGTTCAGCTAACACAAAACTCAGGGACAGGGTTTAAAAATAAAACTGGAATGTTTTACACAAAACTAATGTTAATAGAGCAGAAATAACACACTTGGTATGAATCGCACAAATAACATGGTCATGTTGGCTCAAACTGATGTTGTCAAAGCTTCACGTTTTAGATTTGTCTTTGTTTCAGTTGAGGTACCAGGAAAAAATAAATGTTGAATGGGGGCTAAAATGAAATGAAATTTTCAGTGAACTACCTGCAGCATGCTACACTCTTGAAAAAAAAGGGTTCCTCCAGGGTTCTTTGGATAATTATGGGCTCTTAGCTTTCTGTAGGAGTTCTACTTGGAACCCTCTCTAAAAGGGAAACCCTCTGCTGTAGGGTTCAACACAGAACCTTTAAAGGTTCCCCTAAAGGTACAAACCAAAGAACCTTTTTTATAGGATTATATAGCCAGTGTGACCTTTTCTGTGTTTTCAATTCATTTCCCTGAAGATGTTGGATGAAACTGAATGATTTATTTACACATCGGAAAAGTGTTTCTTATTGAAAGAGTCTCGTTTTAATTCGCACACCATAAAAGTGTATCCGCTGGCAAATAAACATCTGAACCGGCATTCAATACCTCTTGGAACACACACACCGCAAACCAAACACGCCGAATGGCTTCGTGACTTGCGAGCGAGACACCCAGTGGCCTTGACCCGGATGGTTTTGCTATCAAAGCAAATTTCTACCACTCTGCTCTGGCACAGCCGGGAATCGATTAACAAGTACTCCACCTCGGGCTTAAGTTCTGCTTGTTTGGAGTGATTTCTGATATCCCGATGTAACCGCTGGAACGAAGCACCGCAAAGGCCGCTGGGGATTTCTCCGGCCCATGGCTCAGGCACCGAGCACCCTGGGAAAATAATCAGTCACCACAGTGATGAATGATCCTAGTGTGCGCTGCTGTAATCCTTCCTCCCAAAAAAAAACTGGGCCCTGTTTATGAATATGAGGATTTTTCCTACAGGTGTGACATATTTCTTCTAAGCCCGCTTAAGTGCTTCTCTTCAAAAAAAAAACACAAAACAAAAAAAATATGGAAAGATCGGAGGATGGCGGCGGCTGCAGACCATGTGCAAATATCCACTATTTGCAGACCTTATGTGGAGGGAAACTAGCAGAAAGGGTGATACTGAGGGTCCCTAAAGAGCCACTCGCTCACCATAGGCCTACACATCCCAAGTTTTCAAGGCAGACAGGCATACATCACCACGTGCACCTGAACGGAGGTTTGCCAAAGCTCCTGGGGGACTTTGTTAATGTAGGTGCAGTATATCATTAAGCCTGTCATTATGTGTGTTTGACATGCAGGGATTTATCACCTTCCTTAGGGGGGCAAGTGAGTCAAAACAAGAGGGGGAGGCAATGTTGGCTCTGTGTCTGTGCATTTTGTTTGTTTTAGCCAGTTTCAACTTCATCTAGCTTTGTATGACTGCATATATAACATGTTTATATGTATTTTACTTCAGTCAGTCCATAATCTTGGTGCTACTTATTTAGAAATGCACTGTAAGACCATGCAGCTCATCAATGTGTTTAATTCTACACATGATCTCGTGAAGCCATTGGGAAGAGTTGAAGGGTTGAGTAGCAAGGCTAAGCTGCATTGTAAACCGAACATCCATGGGTCAACGTAAAGCTGTCACTGGCTGATGGAGCAAGACTGCCCTGGTACCTGTTTTTTTATTGATGGGCCGATAAAAATAAAATAAAAAAAGCCAAGACGATCGGGCCATAATCAGAAGCAGATGGGATCATGGACCCCACACCACGGACCTCTCTAACTTCTGCATCTGCTGCACTCCGGAGACTAGGGGAGGGGCCACAGCTGGATGACCTCTGACCCAAAGAGAGGTGCTGGAAGCCCTGGAGCTGACAGCTGGGTTGTGTACGCAGTGGGTGAGCCTCTCTCTCTCATCTCTCATCCTTTTCTCTCTCTTTCCTTCCTTCTTTCTTTCACAGTTCTACTTTGTACTGGTCAGATTTTGTTTTCAGCCAGTCAGAAGCTCAATAATAAAAGATACATACATACACTGTATATTTACAATATCTTCCTGGCAGCAGAGTTGCCAGGTAATTACTGTAATTCATATTTACAGCATTCGTACTGTTATGTTTGTTTAAATAAAGTGCAAAGCTGTATTTGTTGACTATGTACTGGTAACAGTTTATTACCGTTTAAATCACCGCTGCATTTTTATAATTACAGCATACCGCTGTTTTTAAGTTCTTGCCAAATATCTTAAGACTAATAAAATGTGTTTATTAAAGCAATCATTTTATTTCCCTAACTTTTACGAGTAGCTGGCTAGCTACCTTTGCTAGCTAAGTAGAATGCTTTGTGTCAGCCGCTCGCTATTAGCCAGTTACGTTAACGTTACCTCGCCTGTTAGCGGTTGTCCTTGATTACAGTCTAGGTGCGATGTAGTCTAGCTCATTATCAGTCTGAGCGTCCAGTTTTCGATGGAAAGTTAATTTATTAAAGTTAATTCATTGATATTTAAGTAGTTACCGCCAGGTGTATGGCTTGCCTATTTAAACTAGCAGGCTATTAGGCAGCTAGCTAGCAAACGTTAGCTAGCTAGGCGGATAGATCTCCTGCCAGGTCTCTTGTATAGCTTTACCCCTGGTTTAAACTTGTTACACTTACCCATGTTTACTGATATTATTGAAGCTATAATGTTTGGTCAAAAGTTAGGGAAAAAAAATGACATAACACCGAAAAAAATAAATAGCCAGTAGACGAGGGTTTGCTGCTTCAGTGCCTAGTTTTACAGTAAAGTGTGTGTGTGTGTGTGTGTGTGTGTGTGTGTGTGGTGCTCTGCGATGGACTGGTGTTCCATCCAGGGTGTATTATTGCCTTGCGCCCAGTGTTCACGGGATCCACCGCTACCCTGACCAGGATAAAGCAGTTACTGAATAAATCAATGAATTAATGTATTATTATTATTATTATTATTACGATTAATATAATAATAATACTAATAATAGCAATAACCATAATTATTATAATAATACAATGTTATTATTATATATTTTATATAATATAGCAATTTTCACCAAATTTAAGTGCAGATAACTAGGCCTAAATACAATTTGTTAGATCTCATTGACCTAATACTTATATCATATTGTCATATTGTCAAAATTATTATGTGTTAGTATAAAAATCTAGATTTGATTTAGTTGGTTTTTTTCTTGTCATTTATTTATATACAATAGCATTTCAATCAGTATATGCTTCAGTGAAGGTGAAGACAGTGATATATATATACTGATTGAAATGCTATTGTAAGACAAACATTTAACATTTATTGTAAGACATATATTTAGCATGTCTATTTGTTTTGTACAATTGCTTTTCTTTGATTTGGTTTGGGCCTTTTAATTGCTGCATATTGTTGGTTTTGGCTTGTTTTATGATCATGATAATGTAACTCAAGTGAGACATCCAATTGCTCAGGGACACTGAATTTTCCCCAAGGCCTATAATCGGTCCTTCCGCACCTCAATCCTAGTCTTTGCATCATCAACCCCTGGGCGACTGAAGAAGAGAGAGTTTATTACTTTTTCGACTAGTCGTTTTCAAACACTTGCGAACAGTATAGGAACTGAGGAGATGCAATCGTGTGCACCTTGACATTAGTCTGATTTAAAAGAATGTTAATCTCTTTTGAGGAGCTTGAGATACTTCAAAATAAGAGTTGAATTCCACCACTTTAAAGCAACGAGCATTGTGAGTCCTCTTTTGTCTAAACGCGTGATTCAGTGTATGATACGGTGATAGTAGCTGTCACCATTAGGTTCTTGATTTTTGCCAAACCCAATAGTATTTGACTTAGGAAAAATGGTAATGATGGCCCCCCTGAAAGTCATACAGCATTTCTAAATACTATGCGGTCTGAGGGTGGGATCGGGTAATTATTTATTAACAACAAATTTATAACCAACCGTGTTCCAAAAACACCATCTCCCTGTGCTTTGACATATCATCATGAAATGTTTAAGGGGGTAAAAAAAAAAGCAAGTTGTTTTTGCTGGAGTAACTGAGAATAATCATTCTGGAAAAGTGTTACTAGCATTTTTATTTTTTTTCCTTCTTCTTCTCAGACCTATACAAAGCAACGAGTCTTGAACAATCATTACTGAGATACAAAAATATGTCAGAAGGTATGCCGGGGCAGCAAGCTTGCCAAGTGCAAGTACATTTCAACAAGTTGAAAGCTAAAAAGGAGTTGCCTTAATGCATCTTGATTGATGTGCGGCTTTGTGAACAAGCGTCGTTGCCAGCAGTGAAAACGAGGGAGGAAGAAGGTGTGTCTGTGTCATCCATTTATCCATGAACTATCACATGAATTACCTGTGTTTTTTTTCTTTTCATATGACGATTCAAGCATTAAAACAGGCAAGTTTAACAGCACTTTTTTTTTGGTCCACATTTCGTCCAAGAGCAGTTGGCAGCAACCAACCATATTTTGTCTCTTGTTTCCTGTGTAAAGTTAATATAAATGAATATATAGCTGACTAGCATGATCCAGCCAGCATACTTTCTGAAGCACCAAGAGCCAGAGGGCATCAACTGCTGGCTAATGTACAGCTTTTGTGGCTTGAGCATGATTGGGGAGTTCTCCCTCTTTATATCTTACTGTCACACATATGAAACCTGGCTTTCACTGGTAATAAGCTTCACCAAGCCCGATCATATCATCCTGTGATGTTGCCTCGAGCTCAGTGAGAGCTTCTTTGTGCTCAACTTGCCTTGGGGTCTTGGCATCAGAAATTTGTAGCTCGTTATCATGGGGGGTTGCTGCAAGGAAATATATTAACTTGTACAATCGTTGTGCTGGCTTTGTGGGGTTTTCGTTTTTTTGGGGGTTATATTATGTTGTCGCCTCTGACACATGTCGTGATTCTTGTAGATGCCAGCCATGGCCTCAATATAACAAGCTTAACAGGTCTTTACAGAAATTTCCTGGGAACATTAATGAATAAATGCATCATTTGTGATGTGTCGAACTCTTAATTGCATGGGAAAATAAATATGAATTCCAAAGATTTGTAATTTTTTATCATCATCATTAAGATACCCCAGGCTTGCTTAAGGTTCCTCCTCCAAAATGGCAGGCTAGCCATTGAGACCATCCTATTATAATATTGGGAATTAGCAATGGCTTGTTTTAAAAAAAATAGTCTTACCTTTAACTTTGTCACACTCCAAGACTTTCCCAAAAGTCTGAAAAAGCTCTTTTGTGGTGAATATACTGCTCAGATTACCCACAAACCCATTGGTGGTGGAGTGGAGCACCCTGGGACTCCTCCACCACCAGGTTACGACCTTTGATCTCTCGGCCATCAGCTGTATAGCAAATCAAGTAGCAGGGTTACTGTTTTATTGTTTTGAAAATTAGGAAGAATTACCGTTAAAAGCCATAACGATGGTTCAAATATTTAGTTGTGCATATAAGCAAAGAATCTGACAACCTAATTATAACAACAACACCATGAGGTTTAAACAACTCTCGAAACAGCCTGGTCATGTCTCAGTGTGCTGGAGATCTCACGGTTTTATGGGTAGCACATCTCTTCCTTTTCTTCCATCGTTCAACCTTAGACAGACTGTAAGTGTCAGCGGGTGTGCCGGGCCAGAAAAACACACACATTCCCAGGAATTTGCGGCGAGGCCTCGCCTTCTGCCAGCAGTGCTGACGCAAGTCTGGAGCGGCGAAGCATTTGACCTCAGGCTGACATCGGCGCTTTACTGGAAGCTCGGATAGTGGGCTGCCTGAAACGGGCAGGCGAGGTTTGGGTCCTTGCCATCGCTGCTTAGCATGGAGTCTGGCCTGACTTGGACTCCGGACCACAATCCCCTGCTGCTACCATTAGCACGGGTCGCTGGCTAGTGCACGGCTTGCCTCCTGTAGGGTGCTGGCATGACCCTCCATTTTTGGTGTGACTTAATCACAGCCTAAATGGCTTGTTATCTTATCCTGACTAGTCCAGAGGAATGATTCATTAGCTATTGGCTTAAACATTCTGGAATCTCTCAAGCTCATCTGTACTCCAGACTCGGTCCATGCCGATCTTTGATTGTAGCTTGGCCACTTGTGCACCAAAAATATGTCTATCGCTCATAAAAACTCCCCTTTAAAAAAAAACAAACATGCAATTTCGAGGCCAGACTCTCTATGAACCCCTTAAGTCTAGACCTGTTATAGATGTGTATAGGAGACAGTTTAAGGGCTGTGTAAGTGTTTTATTTCCACTTATCTAGTGGAAAACCACACACAGCTCACCATTCATGTCTTTATCGCAGAGTTGCTACAGTGTTGGTGTTCCAGATGTCCAACTTTTCGCATAGATTCCTGTAAAACGATTAAACGCCAGCGTTGGCTGCAGAAGCACGAAAACAGGATGACTGAAAGTGCCCATAGTGCAAGGCAAGTTCTCGGGGGCGCCAGGATAAGGAGGGTTTCCACTCATCACTCCTCTAGAGTGAGCCTTACCTGCTCGAGTTGATGGCTGTGACACCATGGAAAAAGGGGATGAGAGATTTATCTGTACGCGCAGCTGCCAAGAACAGGACAAGGTTCAGCCTAAGGTTGCTCTACTTCCTATATGTGTTTGAGTTGAAGGATTTATTGAGATTCTGGTCAAATCGACAGTGCCTAAACATCTAGGTAGCTTTTCATAGAATTGATGGCGTAGTTATTGAATGATCTCATCTCTTAAGCACATCTGAATTTATACCTCAGTGTTCCAGTAGGCTAAATATGCAAGAGCAAACTGTCCCAGTCAATAACACGGTTCACGTAAGCAGCTATGATGATAATAGAGAAATAAGTCACAAGGAGCTATTTTTGTCTTGTTGTCGTGTTGATTTACATCACTTTGATTTAAGGTTCAGAGCTCATCGTAAATCTGTTTCGCAGGCCATCGGCAAGTCTGGCTGAACAACGGGCTGATGGAGAGAGAGAAAGAGGAGGAGAAAAGATGGATGGGTTGGTGTGAGGTCTTTATCTACTGCCTTTTCCCACACACTTTGCTTACCTCACATTGTATGTTCGTGGTGATGCAACATTGTAGCACTTTTAAGGCTATGTTTCTGTGCAGAAGGAATGCGTAGATTAGTGGTAAAACTGGTGTATTGCTAATTTGGTTGGGTGTAAGCCAACTTTTTCCTGTTATCACCCAGTTGCTATTGTTGTGTCTCTGCTGGTGCGGGTGGAGCGACGCAACAGGGGTTATGACAATCGGAATCTAACAGTGGTGTTTTGGGCCACAATTGTGCGAACAATACAACCTTCCGAAACCCCCTCTTAGCACAAATGCAAGGCCAACATGGTATTTTCCCGACTTTAAGCGAAAAGTTCTGTCTCATTTCTTGAAACGCAGCAGTTTTGTGGATATACACTATGTCGAAGTGTCACTCCACTTCGACATAAACAGGCTAATTTTACCCGACTACTAAGTAAATACAATGGAGTTATTTTATCCATTACCAATAAGAACAAACAACTCAGTTGTGGCTACAAAATGTGAATCAGACAGTTGGTGCATGATACAGGCGTGGAATGTTTCGTGGAATCCACGAAACATCATATATTTAAATAAAACCAACAAAATGTGAACAAAACTAATTAAATATCAGACTCACCAAGTTTATTGTCATCATAGAGACAAGGAATTAGCTAATAACTGCTATGTCCTAGAGGAACCCTGACAAAAACAAAAAAAGTTCTGTCAGCCAGCCGCTAAAATATTGACATAAAATCTGTACGTGAAGTCTAATTATATCATTACGAAAATGTCACTGCACTGAGCCGCTGGCAACAGTTAATAAAAAAGGAATGAGAGGATTTGGTTGGATATCATCTAACCACAACTCCTGATAATATATTCATTTTATCCTCACCCATTCTTACAAAGAGAAAAATATCTATCTAACACCATGATCTTATGCTCTTTTGCATTTGCATTATGATTACAAAAATAGGGCCCTTCGTGAGTTAGCCAGAGACTGTCACGATGCGGTTCCGGGGTGCGGACACAGGTGCGAGGCTTTGTACAAACATGTTTATTGGCACAACGAGCATATACCCTGACAAACCCACACTGACATTAACAATGAAAGACAACACAGGACGGACACAAGCGGGTATTTAAACACTTAGTAATTAAGGGAGACGAACGAGGAACAGCAGGAAACACTTAACAGCACTCACGTGTCACAAATAGGGAAACACAAACAAGTTCATGTCCGCAGTCGTCGCCATGGCGACCGCTCACGCTATGTCGCACGCTCAGCCGGGCGCGTGACAGAGACAATGTTTGAAGGTCTTATGTTCAGACAGCCTTCTCAGTCAGTAAAGCTTTATATGTCTTCATTACTTTCATTATTAAAATTGGCAAGAATTCAGCTCATAACTCAAAATATAATGCTCTTTGTTAACAGCCAGATATTTATCCTGTCATATCTACTGACTTTGAGTTTATATTCTTAGCTTGTGTGCACCAGTTGAAATCACGTCACTTTATTTTTGTCATATGGTAATATTAAAAGGTCATATTAACATATGTCATAATAATAATAGTAATAATATATTTATTTATATAGCACTTTTCATTTTGGGTTCAAAATCTCAAAGTGCTTTGCATATTAAAGATTAGAAAGTCAAAACAATGTTTTTTTTAAAATGTGTCATATGGAGTAATATTCCAATATAGTCTCTGTTCTGTTGTTTATACCATGTTCAATGACTAAAAGAAATAATGTTTACCCAAGGATGATGAATGTATTCCCAAAGATAGACGGAAAACAATAGGCGTTTATTCGTCAGACAGGCTTAGCCATTTTCTTCTTGTTAATTGTGCTTGCATAAGCCACTAATAATGGGTGTCACCACATACTAATTATAAAGCAACACTGCGTTCAGAATGTACTTGCAGTGTCACTTTGTGTTACTTAACTTTTTACTTCTGTTCAGTCAGTGGCCTCACCTCCTACACTCTCAGAAAAAAAGGTATGAAACTGTACCTTTTCTTGTCACTGGGGTGGTACCCTAAAGGGAACATCTTTTGTACCTTTAGTGTGTATCTTTTACCAGGAAATGTGAATATAGTGTACCTTAATTAAAGGTACATAATTAGACATTAAGGATCACTGTTGTACCTTTAATTCACTTCTAAACTTTAAAAGGTACACTACATGCCCCTTCCCAGGTAAAAGATGCACACTAAAGGTATGAAAGATGTTTCATTAAGGGTACCACCACAGTGACAGTGCAGGAAATGCGTGTTATTTTTGCAACTTTAAAAGCAATTATCAAAGCCTCAGGTAGAAACTCAGACCCAGGATAAAATATTTCGCGTATTTACTCTATAATAGAATAGATCTATTTTCTACCCATGCTCTTGCTCATTCTTAGGTCAGTGCTGGGACGAACCCATACGGCAGCACGGTCAAACGTCTCTGACTTGTGAATGATATGCAAGATATGCTCATTTTAAAAAGTGTATATTGGCTTTTATAATGTACATAAATAAATGCGTAGTCTGCCTGTGTGCAGTGAGGCCACGCTGGTTAAATCACCATGGCATCGAGTGGAGTTTCCTTGTCAAAATCCACCATGGCCTAGAGCTCTTGTATTATATAGTCATTTGTAGAAGAAAGGTCTGTCTGCATGCACATAGCAGTGATGGTGTTGGGTGGAGAGAGCTGACTGCTGGTTAAAAGCTGGCGGGGTCATCATAATCAGACTATGGGAGCCGATCTGTCGTTGGTGACTGTAGGCCTCAGCTTCACGGTAGCAAAAGGGTTCCCTCCCCTATGAAAAAAAAGACACACAGTCTGTCAACATTGGTTTCAAATGTCTAAAAGGCCTAAATCTTTGTGATACTAAAGATCGGTCACTTAATAAGCATTAATCCTTAATAAGCGTTAACTATATATCCTCACCTACAATTAATTTTTTTTTTCTGTTAAAGACTACAAACACTCAAATTCCCCACCTGATCAGAACTGTGTGCACAAGATTGCATAATGATTAGCAGTGGGGTCTCTGTGGCAATGTAAACACCCCGATGACAGTGGTGGAAACAAGGTAAGAGTGGCAAAGCTGAATGTTTCCGCAATGCTTTTGTTTTTAGTCACGAGTCAGAAACATTACAGGGGTGTTTTGGACATATTTCTAAGGGTAAGGCACTCATGGAAAGCGGTAAAAATAAGGTAAGGTTGAGGTTAGTGCGGGCTTGATTGCTGTACCACCGCGTCCTGCATCTAGCTGCAATATAATCCAGTCCATCTCAAACTGGCCAGAAGAAAACGGCGTAAAAAAAAAAAAGAATCAATGAAATCTCTCAACTGAAAAGATCAACGTTGTTTTTTTGCAGTCAATAATAAGTTCACCACAGAAGCTAATCGCAAGAACATAATTATGAAAATAAATTGACAGTGCGTGTGGGTGCGTCTTATAAAAAGCTTCAACTGATGACCACTTTGATATTCACTTTGATCAAATGACATGGCGGAAAAAAGGTGATCATGGACAGGTTAGCATATAAATAAATGCTCTTTAAGTTGCCTTTGAATTTTAAGGCTGAAACACTGCTCATATCCACTGAAATAATAATCCACATTTACTGCATACTTACCCTAGGAAAGGAGGCTTTGCAATTCCATTTGGCTGAGAAACCTATGAGAAGCAAGACACACACATCATCTTAGCATGTTTTTTTTTTGTACCCATTAAATACTCACTCAAAAACACACTTGTTGACATACAAGTTTAAAATCTGTTGTAGGCTGCTCTAGACAGACATTGCCTCATTATGCTGATTTAGGATCAGTTGTTCCTTTTAAAATATAAGCGAAAGCGAAAGCGAAAACCACAAAAAAACGATATGCCCAGCTAGTCAGACTGGTCTGATGGCTAACTCTGTAAAACTTTCACATTGACTAAACCGCAACCTGGAATACTCAAATTCTGTTACAGAACAGCCATTTAAAATTCTTTACATCTATTATATCTTATGTGAAAGTGGCTTTTCCGAAGACACTGTTACAGTATTTGGGCACAAATATTCCTGAATGAAAACACTTGCAGCAATATTCCCAGAAATACAGTATTGCAAGCAAACATAAAGAAATAAATCACCATCATATGACTTGCCAGAACATTTGACAGTGCAGTTTTACCAAGAAGGTAATATGATGACATACAACAGTAGTGACATTAATGATTAACGATTCTATTCAATTCAATTCAATTTTATTTGTATAGCGCTTTCAACAATGGACATTGTCACAAAGCAGCTTTACAGAAATCCGGATGTAGATCTAGATCTAGATCCCTAATGAACAAGCCATATAACATTATTGCATCCTGGACACATTGTAAATATGCACATAACACTTTCACATTTGGATAATCCAGCTTATTTACTTCCAGTCAACTGTCGTTGAAGAAGACATTTTACACTCGATGGTTACAAAAGCTGTCACAATTTACTAAAGAAAGAAAGAAAAAGAGATTTAGAGGGGAAGAGAAAGAAAAGAAGAAAAGAAAGATAAAGAAGAGATTTAGAATAAAGAGCTACAGGGGGAGGGAGAAAGAAGAGAAGACAAGAGGTTTAGAAGAAAGAAAGAAAGAAAGATAAAGAAGAGCTTTATAGTAAAGAAAGAAAGCTACAGGGGAGGGAGAAAGAAAAAGAAGAGAAGAGATTTAGAATGTAGAAATAAACAGAAAGACTGAGATGAAAATAAATTAAGTTTGTAAAGAAAGACAAGCACAGAGGTAAGTTGGTACTGTAACGTTCATGTTAGAGCGTTCATAGTAACGTAACCTCCACGGTGCCACAGTGCTAGTTATTCTAGCTAGCTAAAGTTACCAGGCCATGAAATGTTTTCTTGTAGGAATTTTAAATCTCCATATGTTGGAAAAGTGTGGAAGCTGAGGATCATGTGGCACTTTGAGGATTGCAAATAAACATAACAGTCTCTGATATGGACATGTCTCCTTTCGACATGGTGTTCTGATTAAATTAAATATTGAATTTAGTACACGGCTAAACAGTGCCAAACCCGTATATCAATCGCTGCTACAGCAATATCAGTGTAGACCACAAATGAAAAACTGGTGAATAATTCTGACTCGGAAACAGAATCCATAAAGAGAGAACTTGTGAACCCGTGTGTGAACTTGGAATTTTTTTTTGCATTAATGTGTCATGTGGTGTAATCGGAGTCACAGCAGGTGCAATCAGAAGAACATGATTGCATTTCAGAGTCAGAGAAAATGACCATAAAGTGTGTGTGTGTGTGTGTGTGTGAGAGACACACGGCTCATCGGCACGGGGAACGCAATCAATGCTAAATCATCTCATTCCCACATCAGTATTCATGGGAAAGTGAGGAGTGCTCATTTCCAGGTCAACACGTAGCCGTGTGTGCGTGTGCGTGTGTGTGAGTGTGTGTGTGTGTGCGTGTGTGTGTGTGAGGGAAGGAGAGGAAACTACCTGGTCCATGACATTACACACTAATCATATTGTAAACTTTGTCGCTCAGCCACTGGCCTTATCTACTGGTGTGTGTGTGTGAGTGAGAGAGAGAGTGAGATTCTCGATTGCCTCCAACTGGGCTGTTTGTCAGACTAAACTCATTATAAAAGGCAATTGTCTCAACACAGTGACAAACTGCTTCATAGTCTAGGAGAGAGATAAGACAGCAGGCTAGGTGGCTACTTTGTCCTTGATGCTAAAACACACACACACAAACACACTTCACTGCCCTAAACTCTTCAGATCCTGTCCGGTGGACTTTCTATAACAGGAGCTACCAAACATGAATGCGAATATTAAAGAAATCTAAAAGCAAGTCACCTTCTGTTGACATTTAAGAGATTTTGCACTTGTCACTCTAAATATGAGGTGTGTTTTGACATCACTATCACCCAAAAACAGACGTAACAACTACGTTTTCCAAAGTGTTCCGATTATCAGATCACTTTATTAAAAATGGGGTCCCAATTATCGACATGTGACCTACATTCAAGGAGTTTTGCGTACAAATCTTTCTGGTCCTTATAGGCACTCTCTTAGTGGACGACATCTACTTTGTTTTTTATTAGATTAGCATAGTTAGCATGTCTGTTGCTAGTGCTATCAGATAACGACAGCTAAAAACAAATTTAAAAAAGCCGGAGTCTAAAACACTGAATTTATCATTCTAGTGCAGTTAAAACCTCAATCAACACGTCTACTCGTAAGGAAATAGAAACCAGTCTTATTAATGCATCTTTTACAAATATCAACACATCATGCTTATTTACTACTTAAGACTAAAC
>JAOUQW010000040.1:1574954-1596486 GCA_028565825.1 Olivaichthys viedmensis | reverse complement strand
TGTGTTGTCTCCTGTTGTTTGTGTGTCAGCACACCTGTCGCGGTGTGCTTTAGTTTAGTTTGTGTATAGCTTGGTTTTGAACTTTAAATAAATATGTTTGATGTTAGAAGCGGCTTCGTGCTTGTGTCCGCGCACCACCCGGAACACTTCGTGACACAATAAAGTAGAAAAAGTAGCACAAACACTTGCAGTATTTTTTTACGAAGAACTCTAAATGTGTGCTACGGTAGGATAGTTTCGATAGGGTAGGTCAAATCATCAGAACACCGCCACAAAAATAGAGCCCAATGAGACTAATCACAGGGAACAGGTGCAGTAATCAGGGGGCGCATTCAGGATGGAGGTGGAGAAGAAGGAGAAGAGGAAGCCAGCCGGAGGGCTCTGTGACAATAAATAAATATAAATACTATATAAATCTCTCTCTTTTCCCCTAGTCCGCCATATAACTAATGGTTCATGAACGTATTTTACATTTAAAAGCTGCTTTTTGTGGAAATATCTGGATGCATTCTCCCAATACCTTTGGACTCTTTTCCATGCTTTTGAGTTGTACTCTGAAATCCATCGGTCAATAATTTCATCATCCAACACTGCTGTCCCATTGCATGAACTCAGATTTGAACCTGCTTGAACACCATCCTTTGAAAAAACATTACAAATGAAAGTGTAAGGTTTCATTAAATAAGCCTCTTCCCTTTAAAAAAAAGAAAAAAGAAGATGCTATTTATGAAAAGACTGCTGAGTTCTATTGCTCAACTTTTTAGAGAAAAAGACAACAGAAAGATTCCCCCCAGCAGTAATTTTCCTAACCGTCTGATCAGCATTAGTTTCTGTTCAATAATACAAGAATAGAATGGGAGAAGAGTTCATACATGATCAGACACGGGTGACATAAATGCAACTTTTTAAGTAAAAACAATAAAACTAAAATCAATTCCACAATGGTTATAGATCTATAGTGACCAGTTGTCTTTCACTCCAGCAAATACATTCATCCTTTTCCAAAAGTATGTTTTTACTGTACTGACCTGGTGGGAGGTGTACAGGAAGTGGCACACACTGATTGGTCCTCTGTCCATTTCCCAGCTGTCCTTGTTCTCCACATCCAAATGAGTAGATCGTTTTAGATGATTCAACCAGTGCCAGAGTGTGATGGCTTGAATTCAAAAGAACAGTCCTCACATTAACTACTGCTGTAGGATGCAACTGAAATAATAAACAATGACTAACAAATGATTATATCAAAGGAGACTGATTGTATGTGGATGGTATAGCACACTGCATATTCTGTCGTTTTTTATTTTCTAGATTAGGAGTATAAAGTAGTAATGAGTAGTCTGTTATCGGTCATACTATCATACACTGTCAGAAAAAAGGGTGCTGTACAGGTTTGTTTTTGTTCCAAGACACAAACAATGTAAATGTTCCCTGAAAAGGTACAACAGTGGTCCTTAAATGTATCTTAAATGTGTTTTAAAGATAAACTAGATTCCCTTTCACAGGTGAGAGGTACACAAGTCATATCCTTGTGTCCCCAGTGACAAGTGTTTATACAGTGAAATGTATGGTTCAGCACCTTATTTCTTATAAGGTTGCATGTTTGAGGTAGTTATTTACCGTCCACAGGCTATTTGGGACACTTTGGACCCCCAGAGTTCAGCAACAACGCGAGGTCGAGGTTCATCTCTGAAGGAGTTATGTCCAAGCTGCCCATAACAACCGGATCCAAACGTGAAGGTCAGTCCCCCCTAAAAATGCAGACTTATTATAGCCACTTATCATTGCATTTCAGTAACTAGTAGTCCAAAGCCAGCCCAACTGTGGTCCGATATGAGAAGTCTGTGCTCTGAAACATTTAGTCTTAGCCACAGACTGTCTGATGTATATTTTACACTTACTGTAGATGGCCACAAGTATCAGAATCTTGCCAGTTACACTCTCATTGGCTACCCGCACCTTACAAAACCTTTCAATCCAGTAACTATGTCTTGCTTGTTCAAATTATTTTTTCCCCCATCACACTATTATTTATGATGTTTTTCTTCATATCTTTTTATTTTAAAATGCACTTGTAAACATTTCCTTAAACTGAATTTCAAGCATTTCCTGGTCATTGTTGTGCAAATCTTCCCAGAAGATATTTCATTTCTACTCAGACTGAACATGAATAATAATTTGCCTGGCAAAAAAAAAAAGCCAATTCATTTGAATTAGAAAGGATGCTGAAAGACAAAAAAACTATTTGCTTCCAGTAGTGATTAACAATGCTTTGTATCAAGTTAATCTAGGAGAACTTTTACCCTGCAAATTTGAAGAAAAAAAAATAATAATAATAATCTTGGAAGCCAATAGAAAACAAGAGGGTGGACTGTGGTCTCCTCTTTCTGAAAAAAATATTGGAGGAGCTGCTGATAATTAAGTAGCAGTCACACCAAAATTAAAAAAAATTGTTTTGCCTCACATGTGCTCAGTGACTGCATAGGAACTCCTGGCCTTGAGAGAGCTTTAAGCTTAACCCCTTAAACAAGTCAGCTTATTATTTATTTATTCTTCTTAAAGCATATTATTCAGTAACTACTATGAATAATTCAGTAACTATGATGAATCTAATCTAGGAAAGGTATGTGGTTACAAGGGCGAGGAATTTCAGTTAAATTTTCAGAATTAAGGTTAACCTTTGTCAGAGCAGCAGTATGGTCCTCTCCACATGAGATGAGCACTGTCTTCTTTAGGTTCAAGCTCTTCACACAAGCAGGGACATGTCTATCTGCAAGAAGATATTACGAAGATATTAAGACACTCAGTCAGTAATACAACACTGTCCAAACATTGCACAAGTACTGTTCAAGTCAACGGCAGACCGAGCTGAGTTTATAGTACACATCCAGTAAAGTCAATACCCTCAGTGTCACCCAGGCCCAGCTGCCCGGCGTTGTTCCTGCCCCAGCCGAACACGGCTCCGGACAGAGACAGGGCGAAGCTGTGGTCTCCTCCAGCACTGATCTGACCCAGTGGGATCCCACACAGAGACTTGAGGGGCTGAGGAGACAGAGAGCTCGGTACGTCCTTCCCCAAACCCAGCTGACCGCTGGTGTTCTGACCCCACGTGAACAACTGACCATCTGAGAGGATGAGAGGCAGCAACATTACGAAATCGGTGTCACCATATACACACATACATTTCAAAATGTAGTCCTGTGGTCCAAAAATGCACATATTTGTGTACCCTACCAAACACAATTTGGTAAAATATCTTGATAATCAGTTGGTTGGTTCAGTCAGATATGTTCGTATATGTAAGATTAGGCTGTATCTATAACATACAGCCATTAATCAATAAATGATACTAAAGTATTTACATAAGAAGGAATTAAATAGAGAAGAAATGTGGTATCCCCTGATAGCAAATGAGCAATGATCCAGTGCTGGGTCACTTTTGTCCCACAATACACTTTCCATTTCCATAACTGGCGCTTAGGTGCCTAAACTCAACCATATCTGGTCCAGAATCCTCTGCTATCTGTTTAATAGAGCAAAGTAAAAGTGGTGTAACTACATACCTTTTGTTAGGACGACTGAGTGATAGTTTCCACATGCAACCTGCGCAATGGGCATGTTAGTTAAGCTGCTGAAGGTCCTGCTCATGAAAAACAAAAGAAGTGTGATTAATATGACTAGACAAGGACTTCTCCCAGTTGAACCACTGTGCTTGGAATCTAAAGACCCACCTCGGTATGTTGGATTTAGCTGAATGCTTCCACTCATACACCGTCTTTGCTTCAGACACAAACACAACATGCCCCTGTCCGCTGCTGAGAAACGCAACTCGCTCCTTCTTCAAATCTAAAACAATTCCTAAAAACAAAAAAATAGTTGTTATTGGTGTTGTATTTGTCCGTCATTACAATGCCTGTCATTGTCATGTTGGCTGAAAAGGATCAGGACCTATGATAGTTTGGCTGATCTAGCAGAGTAAAGCTTCTTAGTAACAGCCACAAGGGCAGTCTCTGTGGAATGGGCTTTTTTGAAGCCAGACTGGTTAGGATCCTGGAGGATAAGCGGCGTACAAAATATATACCTTTGCCATATTTGTGAACTTCTTGGTGTTCCATAATACGGATTTGCGAATGCATAAATCCTTTAGTGAGGGTGACTCTGTATTGGAGAGTAGTTGAGGTTTAATTTCGTTGGGAGTTCACCGAACGTCTGCTTTTCTCATATTGAACATTTTTGTCAGACATTCAAGAGTGGCTTATTATTTTTGATTCCTAATGAACCTGTTTTACAATTTGGAGACACGAAATTGTATTATGAACGCTCAAATAGCCATAAAATCGATTTATTCATTAACACAGTTATCCTGATTAATTTGTTTTTACAGCCAATATAAACAGGGAAATTACATTCCTGCCTGCATATGGATACAAATTATTCACTGAACCTCTGGAACATCCTAAAATTCCCATGGGTTATAGTTCTTGGCTTTACAAAATTTACAAAGCCTCATTAGTTTATTAACTTTTTGTCGAGGTGAGAATATCAACTCACGTTTGTACGGTGGCCTTTTGCCCGTCTGGTCATGTGACGTCACTACGGTCACTTTCCTGTCCGATCCCCTGATAAACGCCGCGAGACGCTCTCTGATGGACAGATCCATGATTCCCGTCGTGCGAAAGATTGGATCGAGTCCCTCAATCTTCTGATCCGAAGTGTCATTTTTTGTCGAGCTCAGCCTGCCCCAATAAAACATGTTGAATCCAGCAGGACTTTCAGACAGATGACTGATGCAGATGAAAACAGATTTATACAAACAGAGAAAACGAAACTTTATCCGGCCGCCAGTAGAAACGAAACTGAAACTGATCGACCGCTCGTCCCAAAGCGCACATTATCACATTAAATAGCATGTCAGTATTATACGGTATGGTAATTACGGTAACCCACACTCTCAGAAAAAAAAGGAAATGAAACTGTGCCTTTTCTTGTCACTGGGGCGGTACCCTAAAGGGAACATCTTTTGTACCTTTAGTGTGTATCTTTTACCTGGAAATGTGAATATAGTGTACCTTAATTAAAGGGTACATAATTAGACCTTAAGGACCACTGTTGTACCTTTAATTCACTTCTAAACTTTAAAGGTACACTACATGCACCTTCCCAGGTTAAAGATACACACTAAAGGTATGAAAGATTTTCCCTTGAGGGTACCACCCCAATGACAAGAAAATGTACAGTTTAGTACCTTTTTTTCTGAGCGTGTAGGGGGCTTGCCTCGTTTAACACTCGCCTGTAAATGGGAGACTCATAAATTCAACACTATTGACTGATATACGATCAACCGACAAAATGTATTTGGCAAATCGCCCCGAAAGAGCTTGCCGATTCTTGTCAGCGAGAGCAAGGAGAATCACTTTGGACAGTGTGCAAAATGCAGTTTGACAGGCAGACAATTTGTGGGTTTTGTGAAACAATCAGCACGGCATGATCCCGTTTCCACTGTCGGAATCCTGCCAGGCTGTGTGCGTTAGTGCCATACACCTGAGGCATTTACCAATGACACTAACTGCAGGTACATGCCATACGTAGTCTTGATTATCAGCTAAACAGCAAAATGTGCTCTTCAATATCATGATCGTGTTGCAAAATTGCACCTTCCAAATTTAGACTCCTTAGTTGTGAGGAACACAAGACAAAAAAAAAAGAAAAAAGAATCAAAAGAGTCCACAGTGCAAGCTTAGGAAATCCCTAAAACTGTCTTACAAAAACAAAAAAAAACAATACAAATGATTGACAGGTGAGGGATCGTTGTGCTCTCTCAGGTAAGGCTGTGAAAGTGAACTTCCGTTTTGGTTTCATTCTGAGCAGCCTTCTCCGTCACGCTCTGCTGACACTAGGTGCTTTCAGGGTGTGAAAATAGGAAGCTTGCCTGAGCTCTGTGCCCTCCTGAGATAAGACAATGCCCCTCATCTCGCCTGAGACAGAAAGGGCAGCACGCTCAGGCCGTGGAAGCACGGCAGCCTTGCCACGACAGGAAAGACCAAACCTTTGTTCGAGAACGAAATGCGTTCAGGGGGAAAAACATAGTCATCCCTTTGTCACATTTTATTAGTCAAATTTGACAGCTCTGATGATAAGCGGCTCTGTGGTTCTTTCATCAGGGCCTGACATGTCAAATAGAGAGGAGGGGGAACCGGTGAGACAGCAGAACAGTGAGAAAAGGGTGTTAGTGATTTATAGAGAACATTATTATCAATAATAAATACTGAACCACATTCGGTTATTGTGCTTCATTGGCATAACCGCTTTACAAGCAATATTGCCAATTTTCTAGGCAACATTGGGACAGCTGCAACAATGACAAGAGCCAAGTATATAAATGACAACAAGAATTATTTATCATGCATACACACAAACACCAGTGGTTATACCCTATGCTTGTCACTTACACAGATATCATGGGGCCATTTGTCTGACGAAAAAAGAAGATCCTTTTAGAGGTCGTAATACTTCCTCTTTATCGCTCATCTAATATAAATGAGGTACTTCAAAAACTACTTTCATATTAAATGTTGAAGTTCATCTCCCTGCCCTTATCTAACGATGCTTGCCTCGTCCAAACAAGCGCAGAGTCAGAGGAAAAATATAATAAAAAAATAATAATAAATGAGTGAGGTGGTGGACTTCAGGGTCAGGGAGCACACGGCTTATGGAGGCTTGGAGTTGGTCCGAAATGGGAGCGCAGTCTCTCATCAAAGCCCATCTGATTATTTTCCACAAGATTTTCCTGTCAGGATGTTATGATTCTCTCCATGTTCAGTGGCCGGTGTGAAATGGTAGTGAATCTCTCCCTCTCTCCCTCTCTCTTTCTCTCTCTCTCTCATATTTATTCTGCTCCCCCTCTCCCAAGTGTGATGTCACCCAATAAGTAATGAACTGGACTTCCCCATATTGTTGGCACACACAGTACCAGCTAATATCTAATGCTCGCAGGAGAGAGGGAGAGAGGTATATATCAGGGGCTACTGTCATTACTCACATGAGAAAACCTCTTATCTCCAAATCTCCAAACTTTTTTTTTTTCAACAAAGAAAGATTGGGGCTTTGTCATCATAAATAATGAGATCCTATCATCATAAATAATAAAGGGGATGACAGATGTCTTTTTTCTAAAAAACCCTGGAGGTCAAAAAAGGGAGAGACAATATTAACGTTATGTTAAAAAGTGGTATCTTTTTGACAGCACCAATATCCAGTTGATCCAGTAGGATGTATTAATCTAGATCTTTATTTTGTGCTGGCATTCAGATAGTAGATATAGCGGGGTCCAAAATTCTGAGACCACATTGAAAATCTTGAATGATTTTTTTCATTGTCACTGTATTTGACTCTAAAACGCTTTGCTGAAACTGGATGAGTCGTATCCAAAGCACGATCAGGCACAGACCAAAAGTGACCTCACCATCAGAAGAGCAATACATAAAGCTGTGTTCACTGAGAGAGAGAACAGCAACATTACACATATACAGAATGTGCTGAATAAAGAATGAGAGACTCCAATCAGCAAAAGTCGTGTCAAGACATAGTGGGCTAAGACATAGCAGCATTTCACAGGGGATCACTGGAAAAAAAACTCTGATGAAGTCTATTTAATTATCTATTTCCAAGTTTGAGATTTATGGCAGTAACAGAAGGGTTTATGTAAGGAGACGAACAGAAGAAAGATTGATACCACAGTGGGACAAAACAACAGTGAAACATGCTGCTGGATTTTCAATATGGTCTCAGACCTTTGGACCCCACTGTATGTATTGCATAGTGTACCATATTAGTGACTGCATAGGTGTCTTTTTTTGCTCAGTAGTGCATTTTAAGAACAAAAGTCCCTTGTTTGTTCACCACCAACAATTATCAATGCATTTAGTCTACTCATGTAGGCTACCCAAATGCCTCTTTGAGTTTTTATTTAACCGATTGATTACATGTAAAATATATATATCATAAATCATGTAAACCATCTAATAGACAACCTTGACACCCCAGAACCCTGAACAAACAAAAAGTTCTCATTTTCGATTTTTCGGGTCACTATGAGTACACTCGAATGCCTTTTGGATTAAAGAGTGTGCTGAAAGATTTCTTTGACCTCCTGTTAGTGGGTCTGGCTTTAACAAGATGAACCCGTGACTGCCATTGCCTGTCGAATTCTCTCTCGGCACTCGCATCAGTTATTTAGAAAAGAACTCCCACCGAAACAACCTGCAGATCCACGTCAAAGCGTGTTTATTTTGTAATCCGACTTCGATCTAATCGTTATTGTCCACAAATAGATGAGGGAGTAAAGCGCGGAATGTGGTATTCCTTTTCTTGGCAGAGGCCCTGGTTCTCTCAGCAATCGTGTGCGCAAATGCATTAAATCAACAAGCTGGGCACTTTGTTTGTTTTCACAGTGTATCTGGCCCTCACTTTGTATTGGATGATTGGACTTAGATTTCCTGTCATGTAATGGAAGCCGTCGCTGGAATGCGCGAGCGGCGCGTAAACTCACACCGATGTGACCAGGACACGAGTGCATGAGTGTTGAATCAACTAGCAAACACCCAGAGTCCGGACGGAGACTCTTCGTATGAAGGGAAAATCGCTGAAAACGACACAGCTGTTGACAGAAGCAATGCCTACTTTGTATGAGGGACCAAATTAGACAAAAGAGTGAGAGAATATATTTATATTGTTAAATATGGGTTTGTTTTAAAGACATTAATAGATTAACAAAATTTTCCAGAAATGTAGTAATAATAGTTCCAACAGTAATAATATATGAGCATATGTACACAACATGTTGAGACTGACCATGGCCTTACTCTTTCATAAACCAATGATAATAGCTGATCCCGCCCACAAAGGTTGAGTGACGGGTGACCTTTCCATGAAATACAACTGGCAAGAAAATTCAGCAAAACAATATGTTCTCACACTTGCATCCTTAGGACTTCATTTGTATGAAATCAAATGAAATCCAACCACATCAGCCTCACTCGTTCAAATTCGTATGAATTTCTTATAAGAACAGGCTCCAGCTAATTCTCCATAAAGGCAAGATGTAAGACATAAACTGATCATTTTCAGGAAGTGTATAACTACAGAAAGAGATTCAAGGCAAAAGAAGAATGAGGCCAAATAATAGAATCACTGGATCTGAAAATTTAGTTGAGGATTAGATTTAAGAGGTCAGATTTGAACTTTTTTGAGTTGAAATAAATGTAGTAAGTAATTTTTTCTCTCTTTTTTTAATATGTGGTGATTACCCAGTGTGGGTTTTTGAGATTCAAGATTCAAGATTCACTTTATCAAAATATAAGAACTTGCCTTTCGACCCCCCAAAAAGCTCAACACACACCAAACACAATAGACACTGGTCCAAGGACAATATAATGACCCCAGTACAATCCAATGCATTGGTTTTAAATAAAATACAAACATTACAACACAATATTCCATATTAATTAAAACTTTATTGCACTACTCTTGAAATTAGTTGTGGAACTCTCGGGCACCTTTGAGTAGGGGTGTGTGCACACACATGTGATGTATGTGTGTGTGTGGGTTATGTGGAAGGCCAGGGGAGTGGGGGGTTAGCAGGGTTAATTATACTCTGACCCAGCTAATGGATTTTCCTACCCATGCCCCTCCACCTTGTGCTCTGGCTAGTTATCTTGATTGAGCAATTAATCCTCTTTCATACACGGTGTCTTCGCCTCCTTTCTTCTTTTTTCTCTCTCCATCTCTGTTTTCGACTGAATGTGTGAGACTTCGGGAATGTAGGTAGGCTTCTTCTCTGTGTGTGTTCTTGCCTGTGTGTGTGTGTGTGTGTACTTCTTCCTCCAATCATTTTGTGCCACACTTCCTTAGATACTCTTATAATTCCAGCTGCAGTGTGTGTGTGTGTGTGTGTGTGTGTGTGTGTGTGTGTAGGTGTGTGTGTGTGGCTGGGTGTCAGGAACGATAAGAGCGCTAGAAGTTAAACAGCGTGAGCTGTCCAAGTCTGCACAGGAAACCGAGGCCGATCAGGCGGCCTGTCCATCATCATGAGAGGCTCCGCCCACTGCCCCCCCTCACCCTGCCAACTCTGCAGAACAATGGACGGGGGGGAAACACGGCGAGCCTGGCAATCTCAGCCACCACGGACACTGCAGATAACCCACAGAGCAACACACACACACACACATATACACACACAGATATATACTGTCCCCAAAAGACATATCTGCTCATAGAGGAACAGAGAGCTGGACAGAGGGAAGTAAGGGTAGCAAATTTGTGTTTTAAAGTGGTGCTTTAAAGGTGTAAAGCTTTAGGTAGAGGGGCTTTTTAGAGAAAAAAAGAGTTATTGTGCACCTTTAAATATCTCCTGTCACCACATAACGTAATGCAAGAGGCAAACAAGTATGTTCTTACGTCAGCTATTGCAAGCATGCATGAAAAATTTGTGCGTCGCGCTTTACAGCATGTGTCTGTGTGTGTATTTGTGTGTGTGTTGTAGTGGAAGGGCAGAAATCACTTTCTTTACCAGCCTTTCTTTCCCTGTTTGGGCACGACAGAACTTGAGATCCTCCATACTGATAAGATAAGAATGTTGCAGCCAGTGGCTTGCACAGATTGCTGCAGCAGAAGAGGAAATGCCTATCTGATGGAATTTTCACTTCGCATTTTGAATGGAGAGAAAAAAAGAGGGGGGAGAGAGAGAGAGAGAGACATCTGCCCTTTCGAGACGTGAGGGAGGGAATCGTGTTTGACAGCATTGTAAACTCTGTGCTGTAAACTCTGAGTGTTTTGCTGCAGACGAGGACACGGGTCCTATCAAGACACCACACTCTGTATCTTCCCAGCCAAAAGCATCACTAGCATCCAACTGCACTGGATTTATTCTCAAGTTTTTGTTTGCTAATTAATTTATTAGATGACAAAGACTGGCGATTGAAATAGAGAGCCACCAGAAGTGGGACAGAAAGGAAAAGGGTTGTATAGTAATGGCCAGGGGGTTGGAAAAATTAGATGACAGTTCATCCTCCTTTTACTCTGGCTTCCTTTCTTTCTGGCCTGCATTTTTTTTTTTCCCCTTAGCCTTGTTTTGTAAGACTTGCAACCTGGGTGCTGTTGACCCTACATGCTAGCTGCGGGTGAACTGCAAAGCCGGCTAAACAAACACTAGGTGCGTTTTTACCATTTATTTTACATGTATTTACTTGGCAGACGCTTTAATCCAGAGCAACTTACAACTAAGAAAGGATATAATAGAAAGCTTAGGGTCTTTTTCAAGATCCCAACAGTTGTTCTCTGGCAGCCCTGGGATTTCAACTTGCAACCTTCTGATCATTAGCTCAGAACCTTAACCACTGAGCCACCACTGCCCCAGGATCTTATGCAGGAACTCGGGAACATTAGGTGTGTTTCCACCTGGGCCATAGTTCTAGGAGCCCTTTTAGTTCTTGCCCCAGTCTAGACCAGGAACTTCTGGGTTAGAGCTTACCATACTGAACATCACTGGTTGGTCAACCGCCAGCTTCACAGAATGATTGACCTTCTTATCTGGCATTTTTTTTATACCTGCATTTATTTAACAAGCTATTAGTGGTCATGGTCCCTACAATGTGGTGGAAACGCAAATCTACACCTGAATCTGAAATGGCTCCCTACTCCCTGTATAGTGAACTATACGTGGCTTGAAATACTGGCTTTTACACCTTATATACCAAATAAGGAGCCATTTCGGATAAATCACAGAAACTTGTTCAGGAACTGTGTAGTTCTCATTTAAGAAAGTTTCAGAGCTCTTTAGTTCTTCAGAAGTTTCCAAAACTGTTTGAGTACAAACTGATAGAAAGAAATGCATCATTTCTGAGCTTCAATCCAGAATAATCTGCATGTGTTACCTCTTTTGGGTGTTTTTTAAAATAATTCTGTTTATTATCGAAAGCCTCATTACTCAAATGCATGTGCCGAGTCAAATCAGTGAGAACTAGCTACAAATTACACCCTATACAGGCATTGTGGGTATTATAATACTCATAAGGCAAAGTCCAGGTTTTCAGCTATGTTGTAAGTGATGAATTACTTGAAATAGCCTTATTGCTGTGGTTCCACTCTCTCTCTTGTGGCCTACTAACAGCATGAGCGTTTTGTAGCTCCTATAATTTGTGACAAGGATGTGAATCCAACACTGGGTGAGATGACTCAGGTCATTGAGTTTTCAGTAAGAGGAAAAAGTTCCCTGGATGGTGCATTTCCTCAATACCTTTTCTCGACCTGAGATAGTGACTCAGTGGCACAGACCAACCAGGGGTTATGAATTAGCCACAGGATGTTGTTTGGGTGAGCTTTAGAGCACATTACACAGGGAATAGTTATGTTTAAAATTGAGAAGATAAATGAAAGGCAGTAGAATTAGAAGATTTAGCAAGACTGAAACGGTTTCATTGTTTTGCTCATTTTCCTTTTCTTTTACTGTTAGTCAGCCTAACATTTTTTTGAGGATTTTTTGGCAATTTAACCCTAGTTAAAGGGATAATTCTCTTGGACTGAGTTACATTGTCGATAAAAGAAAACACTTGTCTAGGACTTGGCTTTATCTGTTTTCAGAGAAGTAGGCGTTTATTTTAGATTACTTCAACCTCTGTTTAGCGCAGCACAGGTGAAAGGTCCAGTTAAGCAGGACACACATAATAATAATAATAATAATCTTTATTTATATAGCACTTTTCATTTTGAGTTCAAAATCTCAAAGTACCTTACATATAAAAGATCAGAAAGTCAAAACAAAGTATTTATTAAAGAACCAATGTACAATCACAAATTAATTGGCTATAAATATAGTATTAGTACTATAAATCATGAAAAGTCTATTTAACAAGATAAAAGACCCAATGGCTGAGAATAGGCTAAATTAAACAAGTATGTTTTTAATCTGAATTTAAAAACACCTATAGAGCTATAGAGCGTTCCTAACGTTCTCTGGAGCACTATTACAGAGTTTAGGGGCGATATAAGAAAAACATCTTCCACCGGCTGAGCTGCGAGTGATGCTCGAGATTAACAGTAGACCTGCCTCAGCTAGGTGAAGCGCTTGGAATGGGCTGTACTGCTTCAGAAGATTAGCAAGATGTGCCAGAGCTAAAACCATTTAGAGCTTTAAATGCCATTAAATAGAACTGGGGTAATGTGCTCTGACTTTTTTTCCTGGTAAGGAAAATAATGACACTAATATATAAAACTAATGTGTTCTGTAATGCAGGACTGATATATTTTTACAACATAACACTCGTAACAATATCGTAGAGGTTGTGATTGAATTTCGCCTTGTAATATTCATGGGGGTCTGCATATGAGAAAATGGGAATACTATACACTGTCTGTGGTCACAACTGTATCCCTAAAGGCAGGTGGCAAACAATTTGGGTTCTAGACAGCCACCATCACTGAAACACTGCCTTTAAAAGTTTCCACACACAAAACCTGAACCCTGGTTCTTTCATCAGCCAGTTTCCCTCATCCAGATCGCCATATCTACATCCTAAATACAAATGCATGTGTTGGATTCCTATTTGTGTTGTTCTGTTTTCAGCTTACATTATTAAGCACTTTAACACCGTCCTTTGTATTAATAGGTGAACAATTACATAGGAAAGTCAGGTCCTGAAAAGAAAACAGCCACCCTGAAAAGAAAACAGCTAGTGCATAATCTGACAGCCCCTAAACAGAGCACTTCTTAAGGCGAGATGGGCTGTTTATTGTTCTTGGCAGTGGTAGCTGTTAGCTAGTGTGGTTTCGAGGACTGCTCCAGTCAATCCAAATGGGCCATGTCAAAGGTCAGAGTGCTTAAAGCACAGCGATTGTTTTGTATGACAGCGCTGAAGTACGTTGTACCTCCTGACACCCGCGTCCCAGAGTTGCAGTTTGTGAGGAAAAGTGCTTTAAAAAGTGCATTAGTTTATTCATCATGTCACATTTGGTTTCTTATTTTTCATTTATTTTTTATTTTTTTGTTTGTTTTGGCTGGTCAGATTTTGAACGTCTACTCTGGTGTATATGTGGGTCAACGGTGAAACATGTCTTTTTTGCATCTGCAAGCTATTTATTTTACAGGAAAGTATTAATATGGATAAATATTGTATGATATCATTCCACTCTTAGTTCTCTGTTACCTCATAAACGTGTTTACAGGAAAGAAAATACATATTAAGGGAGAAATAATAGTCTATGTATAGTCATTTCTCCTTTATTGTAAATTTTTTTATCATTTAACTTTTTTAATGATTTTTATATAACTTTTTCCCAAAATAACAAACAAAATCTCTAAAAATACCTTTTGGTGTCTGCTTTATATTGGATATATTAGAGTTTAGTGAATAGACTTTTGTGTGTGTGTGTGTGTGTGTGTGTGTGTGTGTGTGTGTGTGTGTGTAGCCCAGCGGTTCAGAGAGTTGCTTTCATGTTTCTCCAAACTGCACGCTCTATGGATTCTGCCCCCTCGTTCGGAACCCGAGGTAAACAAAGCCTTATGACATCATTCATCATTCGTCCAATCCCACGCCTCGAAATGGATAAAAAAAAACTTTGAGTGTCAGGCCCGAACTTGGCCTTTGGTGTTGTGAGCGGCTCCAGATCCCACCTCTCTCCCTCCTCTCTCTCCCGTCAGGGTCCCAAAGTGTAAGGTCATTATTGAAATTGGGCGTCAATTAAGATAAGGAGAAATGACTTTCTCTGTCCTGCCTTTGAAGTCTCTGGTTTTCCCCCTTTGCTGCTGTCTCAGAACAGACATGTGTGGGGGGAGTTTTTTTTACGCTGCCTTTGATCTTATAGTAGTGAAATCATAAGGAGCTCTGTGCTCTGAATGATTACACAGCTATATTTTCCCCTGACTATGTGGAAGCTTTTTTTTCATTACTGTTTAATGTGTTTATCAAAAATGTCAGTCTTTTTTTTTTTTTTTCAGCTGTTCTGATTAAACATTCCCAAAGCCAGGTTTTTTTTTTTTTTTTTTTCAAATGTCGAAAAGCTATCCCTCGCCAAACACTTAAACAAATCTACACCTGCTAGACAAGGAAGAGTTCTGTTTTCTTTTCTTTTTCACCTGAATATTTCAGTCAAGGATAGCTCTGAAATTGGTGGTTGTTTGCACGTAGTGAAAACCAACAGCACTGCTGCAAACGAAAAAAAAAAAACTAAACCGAGAGTTGCAGCTTTATCCAAAAGGATCTAGAGATGCTTACCTAGAACTCAGGGATGCTGTAGTGCGGAGTAAAAGCATGCCATGAGCGACTTTTGTCCAATCCAAACTTGCTTGTGTCTTTCACAAGCAATACCGTGTTTGTCCTACGTATAACAGTGTCAATTGGTGCGGACAGTCGAAGCTGTAATTACAAGCTAGTTCATCTAAAAATATGGCCTGAGACAGTGAATCAACAGCTTATTTGTGTTTATTCTGGTTCCTCAGGTTGGCGTAACACTTTGCTTTGCTGCTCCAGGTTGCACAATTATAACACGGTTGTATATTTTAAATACAGTTCATGACGTAGGCCTATGGAAAGTAGGAGAGTGTGTGATTCGAATGAATTTCTGTGGAGTTTATGCTTCACTCATGTGTGCAGGTGAAAAAGAAAATGGAGCAGGATGGATTTTGATGGATGTGAGTCACGGGAGTCAGTGTGGATTAAAACATTGGTTAAAATGGAAGCGTATCTGTTATGTGTGCCGAGCGTGAGAGACAGATGACAAAAAAAAAACGCTTTGGGTGTGAATTGACTTTTATATCCAGTTGTGGAGGTCAAATACAAAGCACGCATGGATACATGGCACGCATGCATGGTAACATTAACACACGTTTAAAAAAAAAAAAAGCTGAAACCTTTCAGGTAAGGAGGTTAGATTTCTTCTTCTGAGAGAGTGTATCGAAAAAGTGCAACACAAACAGTGTGGTGTGTGCATGAACGTCAACAGCGATCAGGTTTCCTCTTTTTCTTTGCATTGTACTAGTATCAGGTAACATGCACTCTTAACAAACATTTGATCGATATATCTGCTTGTCAATCAGCCGGGTGACCATCAATTCATCCATTTAGACAGGTGAGTGCCAGGTAAAGACATTTTGTCATATATGCACTGGGGAGGCTTGTTAAAATTACTGTAATGGATAATCTATTCAAATCCTAATTTGTCATTATGTCATTGGTGATCGTGACCAATGAGAGAGAGGAAGCTCGTCCGCACACTTCTCATGAACTGCATTATCTATTACCTGTCACTCTCGCCTCTGGCTACACCACATGATTCATGTCTATGTAGTCACTATGTCATGTAGTCACTCATCCTCTCATCTCTCTCTCCTGCCTCCCCCCTCCGTCTATCTACATCATCCATCATATCTATCTTTCACATCCTTCAACAAACTCCTTCTTTCATGCGAGCACATCGTTCATCAAACGCTTGTCTGAGCTACAAATACACCTTTCCATCATCCATCCAGGCATACATGCACATACGCAAGTGTGTTCTTCTCTTGGGTTTGGGTTTCGAATGAAAAAAACGCACTTAACCGACACATGTACACAAAACGTAGCTAGAGGGTGTGCACCATCTGAGGCAAAGAAAGAAAAGCAAGAAAGGAAGGAATAAAATAAAGAAAGGAAATTCTCAGGAAGAGAGCGGTCAGTCCGGGACTATCAAATATCCAGTTCGGGTTTTGTGCACTGGCATTGGCACGGCGCTCCATTTCACATAAAGCTCTATATTGTTGGATCGCCCGTAACTTAACCCCTCAGGTTCGTGCAGCACACGCTCTATACGCATTAATAAAAGTAACATATGCCTCTACTCTGCCAAAACGCTCCAGTTTCTCCCCCACCAATTTCCTCGTTTTCTCGATTTCTCTTATTAGCGTCCCCCGCTAAGGTCGGCTCGCTGTGCAGATTACCTCGATAAAGTGGGATATCAGGCGAGTCTGAGGTTACCGTGCAGTCCAGACCCAAATCGGATCCATATGATGATTAAGCCACATCCCGTGTGCTCAACGTGCATGTACTCTTATGTGTATTAGATATTTGTCTATACTGTGTATTTGTGTATACTGTACAGTGCGTGATGCATGCTTGATAATCTGTATAATAGTGTGTATGATCTTTTTTTTTTTTGTACTGCTTTGATGAGGGGCTAGGCACCCAAGATTTTCACTCACCTTCACACCTAAGCGTAACGTGACAATAATCGTGATTTGATTTGATTTCTGTTGGACTGCGTGCCAGATCAAGGCTCAAATAATTGTTTTCTAAATACAGTTATCTTTTACATATTTGATGGATATGTGACTGACGATACGCCACGTTGCCGCCTCAACACCATAAAGCAAGTGTGTATGTGTTTGTGGTAGCCTGTTTGAGGAGATACATCCTGCTTTACTTCTATTCTGTTCATAATCTAATGGAAACATGACTCGTCTGAGAAAGAGGCACTCATATGAACAGAAATCCCTCTCAAACACACACACACACAAAGTCAGAGGAAGCTCCTGCTACTGTTTGCACTGTAATGGGCATCTATAAGATGACATAATCTGGAATCACCATCCTGTTTATGGCTAAGTTTCCCCCCCCCCCAGGTCAGGGCCTCTACACCACCTTCCTATTAGTGTGTGTGAGTGAGAGAAAGGCAGAGAGGTTTATCCATTATCTCCCTATCCAGTCTGCGCACGTCTTCTGCACATATGTACATATGCAATATTCTTTCATACCTCTATTCCATTCTACTTCTGTGGCTCATACTATTTATCCTTCTTTCTTTTTTTTTGGTTAGTTTTACCATCTTATCTATTTCTCCATTATATATTGCTTGTACCACTTGCATGCTTGTAAATAGTCCAGTGTTGTCTGTTTGCATTGATTTTCATCTGTACCTTTATTGCTTCGATGATTTTAATTTGTTATGCTCATATTCTTTAATTAAATTTGTCATTAATCACCTATTCGTACATACAGATGAACTACTCTATTACAAATTTTACAACATATTTAATACATACATTCTTAGAAAAGAGTGTACAAAGGGTTCCTTGGATAGTTAATGGTTCTTAGCTTCTTTAAAAGGGTTCTTACTCGAAACCCTTGCAGATAGGGAAACACTCTGTTGTAGGGTTCTACATAGAATCTTTAAGGCTTGCCCCAGAGGGACATCTAAACAACCCTTAAAAGTTCTAGATTTGACCTTATATGAATCTTGATTTTATGATAACAGCATGATAACAACTCAGTTCAACATGAATTGTTTGGCAACATAGGCTTCTGCTCTGTCATGGCAATAAAGTTTATTTGAGATAGATAGATAGATTTAATTATTTGGTAGACGCTTTTCTCCAAAGCATCTAACTATTGAGCTTGGCATATGAGGGTTAAGGGCCTTACTCAAGTGGCAGCTTAGTGGTGCTGGGATTTGAACTCACAACCTTCTGATCAGTAGCCCAAAAGCCTTAACCACTGAGCCGCCACTGCCAGAAAACGGGCCATCATTCTCTTCTCTAACATTAACAAATATCCTGAGTGCTCTTGTATGTTTTGCAGATGACTTTGGGATGTTTATTTGGTGTTTATCAAGCCTCTCTATCAATAATATTCCGCAGCAGTTTTGTACAAATACGAAGCAAAATGTCTGTGCCGAGGCTTTTTTCATTGTTCTTTGACATAAAAGCAAGCAAGAGAGATTTTTGACTCCGATACACTCTGGCCGGCTGACTTGCATTTTGTTCGAGACTCTCGAGCATTTTTTTTTTTTTTCTCCTTCGTTTTCTCCTTCGACCCATCCTCAGGCCTTGCTAAAATGATCAAAGCTTTGGAAATCGGTAAATTCCTCTGCAGCTCAAAGGAACAGCTCGGGCAATTTAACTTTCGGGGCTATTGCAAAACATTATAGTCCACAAGATTCCCTATTCACTATATACACCTTATTAGGAGTGTTTACTAAGTTTTCAATAAGGAAAATTCCTCATATCAGGTTTCACAGTTTTAGAATTGCTGGCAAATACGTAATTTACCAATCAATTAATGTAATTACATGTTTGTACTAAGACGAAAATGAACATCAACAGTTATTAGTAAGCTGTTTACATACTATAAAAAAGAAAAGAGGGGAAAATTGCATATAATTAACCTTTTTAAGGTTTGTAACAAAACAAAACAAGTATGTTAAGAGGTGAAAAGGAACAAACGTTTTGTCAGATATGAGTTTTTGGGGAAATGATTTGCGCACTACATTCACTATTTAGCTCAAGAGGAACAACTGCATTTAAAACAACTTCAGTTATGCAACGCAGTTTAAACACTTGAGAGATATTTGGACACACACAGCACTGGCCCAACGTTTGAACAAAGGGATAATATGTTATATTACAACACATCATAACAAATTAATGTCATTTAACAAATAAAAAATCCAACCAAGGATAAAATATAGTCCTTATGGCACAATGATCATATAGTCTTCAACAGAGTAAAACACTGCCGGAGCCCCTTGAGGGTTGTTAGAAAACCCACCTTCTCTTTAACAATATTAGGTCAGGACAGAGGGGTGAGATTTTCAGAGAAAAACACACATGATGCAAATGTAAAACGTAGGGTGGGTTACAATAAAATAAAAATAAAAAACAAAAGCCGAGCAATAAAAAGGACAGAGTCAGAGTGGAAAAGTCGCAAGATTTAGTTGATTCTTTTTAACCCAATCATGGTTTTAAAACCCTCCTAATTCACTACAAACCAGGTGAACTGTACACTAAATTACATTAAAAATAAATTCTATATACTACCTCAAAGCCATGTGCCTCAGACTGGAGTAATTAGTTGAACTGAGGGGGGAAACAGCATGATATGGCAGCATAACACTATGCTATGCTGAAAAGGTGAAGCACATAGATCAGAGAGATGCACTAGTTTGATTATTATGGGGAGTGTTTTCCCAGAAAAGATGGTATCTTTATCCTTCATGTAGTGATTAATGTAGCACCTTATTTATATAGTCACTTTTCATTTGAGCCATTTCTATATTGCCACTTTTTGCCCTTTTCCTTTTTTCGCTCTTCAAAATTACAGCAGGTTTGACATAACACAGAGAAAGCATTGAAAGAAAGCTTTTTATTATGATGATTATTTTAATGGGGTGATAAATTATATAGTATTACCCCATTAAAAGAACTCTTGACACATGATCGTTAGATGATTACTGTAATATTGCTGTGTCGCAACAGGCAGCATGATAATCATTCCCTGCTATATTTGCTCTATTCAAATCTATTATTCAATTCTTCTGACTATATACTCGGATTTAGAGTAGGCCTATGTTTTGTGCAATATATACGACTATATATAGTATATTCTCTACGCATTGTAGCCTGTTAAAGGAGTTATTTAATGCAATAGAATAAAGATCTAATGAAAATAGTGCACTATATTATTTATAATGTAAAGGGCAGCTAATAGGCTTTAACACTTTGGGCTTTAGCTTTAACAGCGTTTTAACACTTTGGAACACTTTGCAGAATAAAGGAGATTTAATGTTTGTTATATTCAATAATAACCTGACGAAGGCCTAAATGTTTTCTACATTTATTTCAACTTATTTTCATTCGAGCTGCTTTAAAAGGAAAGGCTTAATTGTGATCAGGCCTAAAAACACCGAAAAGGCTTTCCTTCCTCCTTTTCCTTTTCTTTTCCTTTTCTTTTCCTTTTCTTTCGATTGCACGTATTTTTTTTATTCTAAGTAGTTTATTTTGCAATAAAGAAGTTGATGCTGGTTCATATATATATAGTGTATAAGGCTATCGAATAGGCTGGAATATTAACGTGACGCGTTCTGCTGGTAAATAGCAGAATAGGGCAGTATTGTTATGCTAAAGACAATTAAAACTTTTTTTTTTAAATACCATAACCATAAAAATTAACTACATTTTCCAGTGAGTACCTTTTGGCATGCATGGTTTTTTATTATAATTTTTTCTTTTTTACATTTTACCTAGTGGTTCTGTTGAGGAAAACGACTAAACCAACATATTACGTTTCCTCTCACAATTTGAAAACATTTATTTATTTATTTTTAAACATGGTGTTAATTTGATCTTATTATTCGTATGAATCCATTCGTTGTCCGAATTCCTCATCTCGCGCCAGACATGTAGAACAATTTTATTCACGACAACAAGAGCAGGTTTCATTCACCACGATTTTACAAATTATCAAGTTTTTCCCCCCCAATTAAAAACGAAACGGGCCGGCCAAGTCGTCCGTGAGGTGAAAATCGTGGATTTTGGATCGTAAACTGAGACATGGAGACAATCAAATCTTCTGTGTCAAAGCCGAGCAGAATGGAGACATTGAGAGACACATTGCGCTATAATTAGCCCGGCCTCACAGCTTTAGCTGCTCGTGTGTGTGTGTGTGTGTGTGTGTGTGTGTGTGTGTGTGTGTGTGTGTGTGTGTGTGGGGGTGCGTGGGTGTGTGTGTGGGTG
>JAOUQW010000040.1:1520350-1536333 GCA_028565825.1 Olivaichthys viedmensis | reverse complement strand
TACAGCGCCCCTGGAGCAGGGAGGGTTAAGGGCCTTGCTCAAGGGCCCAACAGTGGCAGCTTGGCGGAGCCGAGGCTAGAACCCACAACCTTTTGATCAGAAGCCCAGTGCCCTAACCACTGAGCCACCACTGCCCCATATCTATAATGACTATAGATATGCAATAAGTAATGTGCGCAAAAGGTTTGGAGTAAAACGGCAGGTGACCACATAGGTCATGCATGTGTGTTCTCCTTAAATGACATCTTTTGAAAGGCATGTAAGCAGATCATGTGTCCATAAGTGATGCACTTAACAAGCTTGAGAAGAATACGGCCCAATGCGTCAAAGTCATACGTCGGCCTTTCTAAAACAGGGATTGGTCAATGAATGAATGAGATATAGAAATGTGCAAGGGTGCCACTGTTACCAAAATAAATCGTGATGGTTCCTTTGACAACAGAATAAAAACAAAAACCTTCCCAGAGATGTGGTTTGTGCATGTCTGAGATTTATGCATATAAGAAAAATGTTATTAAGCCATTCAAATCTCCTTACGCTTAATGAAATTCAGACACAGTCCACATTCAGTGCTACAATTTCTAATTTGACAAGTTTATTATAGTTATTGAGAAACGTGCATTTACATTCAAAAAGGGTTAAATCATTTAAACTTTTATAATTTGACAAAGCAGTTGATAATAATATTTGAAGAATTTGAGAAGCTACACTCATAAAGGAAAAAAAGGCTAAATCTAGAACCCTTAAAGGTTCTTCGGTTGTCCCTCTGAGGGGGAACCCTTAACCCTGCAACATACAGTATTGTTTCCCTATGAGAAAGGGTTCCAATTAGAACCCTTTTTGGAAACAATGAACCCTTAACTGTCTAAAGAAGGGGTTAATTTTTCTAAGAGTGTATGGTATGAGAGGACATTTTGACACGGGGATTGAGCCGTTCAGAGCCATAACAAAAGTTATGATTTCAAATCACCTCGTGTTCCTAAAAGAAGTAGTAGATATTTAAGGTTTCAATACGTTTGCTTTTCTGCCGTTATTGTCATTACCTATGCTGTTAGAAAAAAAGTTACATTTAGAACCCTTAATGGCTCTTTGATTGTTACTTTGGATGGTTTTATGTAGAACCCTACAACTGAGTGTTTCCCTATGAGAGAGGCTTCCACATAGAACCCTTTGAGAAAGCTAAGAACTCAACTATCCAAAGAACCCTTGAAGAACCTTAAAGTTTTTTTTTTATGAGTGTACTTGAACAAGGTATGTGTGTAAGTTTTGGTTTCACACTTTTGATTTTGGGCTTAGAACCATAATCACTTAGTGTTCTGTTGATTAATTAATTTATTGTTCTTCAGAGACGCTCATTAAACCAGACACAGGAGTGACAAACTCTGCACTCTTAGAAAAAGTGTTATTTCAGGGCTTCTGCAATGGGTTCTTTATATAGTTAAGGGGTTTTAGCTTTTTAACCCTGTCTGATAGGGAAAAACTCTGTTGTAGGGTTCTACACAGAACCTTCAAGGGTTCCCCCAGAAGGACAACCAAAGAGCCTTAAGGGTTCTAAATTTGACCTTTTTTCCTAAGAGTGAGGTCCTGTATGTCCAGCACATTGGGGTCATTTCACCAAATAAATAACATATCACCAAATAAATCCTATGTGATGTGATAGATCTTATACTGAAACCTCATCTTTTAAAAAAGCTTTGACAGAACAACTCATTTTACTTTACGCCAACCAACTTTAGGTTCAGGTTAACTCTAATAGAACTGTTCTGCTCAATGACACACTTATGTGTAAATATTATGGCACACTGAATGGCAAAAACACAACCTATACTCTTTTTTTTTTGGATAGTTAAGGGTTCTTCACTTTGTAAAGGGTTTCTACTTGCAACCCTCTGTGATAGGGGAAATACTCTTTTGTAGGATTCTACATAGAACCTTTAAGGGTTCCCCCAGAGGGACAAGCCAAATAACCCTTAAGGGGTCTGGAGTGTAGCTTGTCCTTCTTCATCAAGAGGCCCATAGAATGGGTCATCACTTTTGTATGCACTTTGGTGCTTTTGAAATTCTAGTAATCCACAGAAGTTAGTTACTTACCAGCACACCTTTAACACCCTTCCGTTTTTCAAAATGAAAGAAACAATGTTTATTGTTTCCAATTTAAATGAATTGATGAAATAAAAACGAATGAAAATATAAATGAATTGATATCAGAAATAGGCAGAGAGTAATGACCGAAATGGTCCAAAATCTTTTATGGTATCTGCCATGAGAAATATCAAATAAAAACATAATAACTGTAGCTTTAAGTCTCCCTCTGAAATAAGAGAGAACGTGCATGCCCTGGCATGACTGTAATATATCATAGCAACGTCTGACACAAGTGTGTGGAGTAATAACATACGTTTTGTCATTCGTGACATTCATGAGCTTATGAAAGACAGCAAATGTGGTAAACTGGTAATCACGGGCTGTCACGATATTGTTTCTCATGCAGATTGTTTTGAGCAACATGGACATACATGCATGTGAGTACATTTTGGAGAGGGTCCGGGACACTCTACTGACTCACCAGAATTGCATTAGAACATACAGATACACATTATCACTGTTTTTGGAGTGAATTAATTTTTAAATATATGAGTTGAAATTCTGTACAGCAGGGATAAACTGTCGACATTGAGTTTACACTGCGCTTTCTCACTTGTTTCTGCAATTAGAATGAAAAAAAGAGCTTGATAATGAGCTGAATCAGGAGTTTTAATCTGAGGAACCTACCTGATTTCATTAGATTAGTATGAATATAAATGAACACGGGCAATGTGGTTGGATTTAGTTTAATTTCATGCGAAGGAAGTCATAAAAAAGGTACGAACATTAACCCTGCCCTAACCTTAACCTTAACCTTTGTAACTTTTCAAACAAATTGAGTTTTGCAAATTGTTGTGAATTTGAAAGTGTAAGACCATGTTGGAGGAAAATGCTGAACTGTATAGTGATACGGCCCGCCATTGCCATTTCACCCCCATGCTGTAGAGTAAAGGTCAGCAAATAGTGCCCAGCAGGCCAAAATGGGCCCACCTTACAAGAGTGTATGTGCCCACCAATGAAACAGGTAACTTGCCCTTTCACATGCGAAGGCACATTGGGTGCAACCCAATACTCTAATTGATGACCCCTTGTCTCTTCGATCCTACGTTCTTCCTTCATTCCTTTCCCCGTTTACTCAGAGGGTGGAGCTAAGAAGCGAGAAAAAGAAACAAGGAAAGGAAACGAGGCGGCGCAATTAAAGAAATGAGAAGCACCCATTCACTTTGGTGGAAATCATTGGGTCATGTGATTCACATCCCAGACTTCCCATACCAGTGAAACTGCACTTCAAGTTCAGTTTTGCTAAACATTGACATGGGAATTTGTGAAGGACTGTGTCTGATGTACAAAGTATTTTTGATCTAGTATCAGTGTCCATACTCAGTTTGATATGAAAGGTAAGGAACCGTGAACAGTTAATATATTTGAATACTAACACTAGGTGCCTTGCTATCATCCAACTTTAGTACAGTTGGCACTTCTGCCTATACAATGTATAAAACGTTAATTTAATACCCCTGGAACTGACTCAAGGAGCTTGTAATTGCATTTACAAAGTTGTAATCTGCTCCGCCTTTTCTTCATTTCTGCAAGACGGACTATCCACAGCTAAAATCCAAAGCCTTAACCACTGAGCCACCATGGACCAGGAAAGTTGCAGGATAGATAACGAAGTGAGCTCATTAAGGAACGTTTGCGTAGATTCCAAAATCAGATCCTGAGAGTTCCATGCTAAGGCTGAAACCTGACGGTCAATTTATTGTTTAGTGCTTCAGAAGCTTCTGATTCAAAGTATTTACCTCAGTGAAGATACCTTTTTTAACCCCTTAAACTCTCAGGACTTGTCAACAGGTCGAGACAACATACTTTTCCTATTAGTTTCACTGTAGTAACTGAATAATATGCTTTAAAGTGAAAATCTGAATAATAAGCTGGGACATAACAATACCTGGATAATATAAGTAGAACTATGCAGGTCATGTGGGATGGTGAAGGCAATTGTTTCAAAAAGTCCTTTCTAGGTGTTGTTTGTCTGGCAGGTTCAGTATTTTAATCATGGTATAAGGAAGCATTTGTGATCCAGTCCTTACCCTTTTAAGGCTGTTCCTGAGAAACAGGCCCAAACGATTCACACCCTGACCGTGAAAAGGTTTTTCAATGGCACCAACCTCACATTTCTTTTCACATCACTGGTATCTTCTGTGCTCTTTTAACATTGTGGAGTGATGTCTGCATTCCTCCCTTCTGACTGACGACATTCTTATTCCTACGTGGGTAGGGACAAGTGTCAAGGCTAATAAACTGAACGTTAGTAATTAACTGCTTACTCTTGGCCTTATCGTTGTAGATGCTTTAGGTGTGACCTGGCAAGTAGGTCCTGTGGATTTGCATAAATAGTGTTAGTTTCCTGTCAAGTTCACAAGCACAGGGTCTGATGTATAAAGGACTTTTAATTTAGTATCAGTGTCCATCATGTCCATATTCAGTGAACCGTGAACAGTTAACACGTATGAACACTAACAATGTGTGTGTGTGTGTGTGTGTGTGTGTGTGTGTGTGTGTGTGTGCATGTCTTTCACCATGCCACTTACCACTTTAGCTGTGTGATGAGATTGTTCTATAATTGGATGGGTAACAACACACTCTGTGTAAGGGAGGGCCCGACATGCCTGAGGAGGACTCTTTTTGTGTACGAGTGTATGTGTGTGTGTGTGTGTGTGTGTCCTGGTAGCAGAAAGGCCGAATAGCTATAGACGCCTGGGGTGACCAAGTAAGGAAGGACAAACAGCACTGGCCTGAGCAACAGAGGTAAGGTTTTAATAATCCTATCAGTACTGTATCAGTGCTGGATAATAAGCAATGAATGATTACAGACACAGTGGTAATTATGTGTTTGATGTTGTGAATGTAACATTAGAGAGAGCGGTTACACCCCCCTCTCCCAAGAATCTCTGCTGCATGTCAGCTAGTCATAGGTGTCGTAGTCATGTGTGTAAGAGCATGTGTGTTTGTGTGAGAGAGCGCACTTACAATACATGTGTGTCGGAAGTCTCAGTGACTTGTGATACCTCCATAATGAACAAAGCAGGAAAATGTGTTTAATAAGTAATAATAATAATAGTAATTATTATTATTATTTATTTATATAGCTCAAAGTGCTTTACATATAAAACATCGAAAAGTCAAAACAAAGTATTTATGATCAAGCACATTAAAGAACCAATGTACAATTAATAATGAATTGACTATAAATATTTTATTAGTACTACTTATCATGAAAAGTTTATTTAACAAGATAAAAGACCCCCATGAGCTAAGAATAAGCTAAATTAAACAAGTATGTTTTTAATCTGGATTTAAAAACACCTATCGAGCTATAGAGTGTTCATAAAGTTCTTTGGAGCACTGTTCCAGAGTTTAGGGGCGATATAAGAAAGAGATTTTTATTTTGTTTCTTAAAAAAGGCTTTAAAAAAACTGGCTTAAAAAAAACTGTTGCAATGACAATTTTCCCACTTTGACCAGTCTGAAGTGTGAAAATGTATTCCACTGAAAGGATTGAATCATGAAAAAACACATTTTCTAAAGTTTAGGGTGACTTTAAATTTGTACCGTGAAAATCGCTCTGTGAAACACACTGACAAATTTTAAAGTGGATGTGAAATTTTCCTTCGATCAACTAAAGACACCCTTTGATTGGAGTGTTTCATTTCAGTTTAGCATAAATGGGCATGGTTTAATGGGAAATATGACAAATCGGATCTTTAATATCTTATTTAAGCAGGGAAGCCCTTCTGAGATCATAGTCTCGGTTGCATGGAAGATGAATAAATTAACAAAAATCTAAATACCAAAAAATACTAAAAGAACATCATTATAAAAATTAAATAACTTGAAGTGACTAACTGTTAACAGACTACCACACCAGAATTTTTTTATATATTCTGTAATTCGTTTCTCAAACAAGTGACAAACAAGCAAAAAGGCCTGTGTATTGAAGCAGGGTAAGAACAAAATCTGAGCTCTCACACACACACACACATTGTGGCTATTGTGGTGTGAAGTAGCGTAAATGCCCAGAAGACCATAGGAGTGGCACACACATACACACACACACATGTTCACATCATGTCACCCACTGACAGCTACTGATTAAGTGTAAAGTGAGTGTGTGTTTGAGGGGAATAAAAATGGCCATAATTAACCCAGTTCTTGATCTAAATGTAATTCATCCACTTTATGTATGCAATTATCTCCAGGCAATCGAGCCTATGTTTTTAATACTGTCACTTTCAGAGTTCAGACTGCAGAGCAACACTAATGGAGCAGTGATCACAGACTGAACACACACACACACACACTGTTTAAAACTGCTTGAGCTTACACACGGCAAAACACCCACAGTGTTTGTCTAGCTGAACACAAACGATCACTGCATCAGATATTTTAACACTGATCATATGATTTCTACACTGTAGAGTTATGTCAAGTGTTACTTCCGTGAATTAGTTTTAGAAAATGTTTTAGTGGCTTGAAATGTTTGTCGATTTAGGTGATGAAAACTGCATTTATTTATTTTACAAATATCGACAAAACGTTTTTTCCGTTTGACTGTAGCGGAGAAATTGTTTGTCGATACGTGAAATGTTGCAAAAAATTTATGAGTGGTCTATAGATTCAGTCTGTTCTATTTTTTGTAAATAGCGTCACCCGCATCAAGCGGTGAAGGAAAAAGTCAGGAAAGTTTACGATATACATGAAAGTCTTGATGAAAAGGGTCATACAAAACACTTTCTTTTTCTTTTTTTTTACCCACAAAGCACAACTAAGCAGGTTTTTGTAGGAAGTGACGTCTTTTTTTAAAATCACAAAACGTCTTTTTAAAGGAAACGAGCTGCCGAAAAAGAATCTTAAAACTCATTTTAATTTTATTGCTTGCATTAGCTACTGTAGCTACTGATTTTTGCTGTGCATTGTTGATAGTTCAGTATTCCACAGTGTGTGAAAACACTTCATCACTGCTTGATTGATTGTGCAGATTTTGAAATCATTTTAATGCACAACATAGAAGCCATTATTTCACGCCCTATGTAGTGCACTTTTATAGGAGTTAGGTTGCCATTTGGGATTCAGCCTATACAACTTAATAAAGTATGAGACTGGAAAAAATTCAATGAAAAAGATAGTTTTCCCTTAACCTTTTTCGAGTCAGTGACAGAAGTACCGGACGTTGTGTAGGCTATCTGTTTTATACAGTTCAATTCAAATTAATTTCACAGGTGCATCATGGAGGCAGTAAGAGACTCATCGGGTTACGACGATAGAGACTGCAGAATGTTGAAGATGCCTTACAGGTATGGATATTGTATATCAATTTGTCGTGTCTCTATCTGCTGAGTGATGGTGCCCTTCTCAGTAAAAACCAAGTAGGTCTCCAGGGTGTATCTGTCGAGATTAAAGGCCATTGGGAGCATTTGTTAACGTCCTGTTTGTTAAATTCACTATCCTACTTGCACTTTAGTATTAGAATTTCAATTTCAAACTTCAATGCTTCATGTTGTTTGGACTACACAAATATGTGAGGAAAGGTGTTTAAAGTGGGCCACAACGACCAAGCTGGATTTTTCAGCAAGGTAGAGCAGTGCTTTCAGACAGAGACATTTATCAGGACCATTCTGTGACCAATCAATGGTCTGCACTGTTTTTAGCTCCACCCACATGTCCTGGCTCAGTTCGCTTGTACCTGGGCAAGACGGGTAACCAAATTTAGCACGGGTACTTAAATATGGCACGGCACGCTTTGTGGTGGAAATAACGACACCGTGGAGGATTATGGGTAATTTGCCGAGCCGAGGTGTGCCGCACCATCCGGTGGAAAAACGCCAATAGTGGATGAATTCAAATCACTGTCAAGAGTTCCACCACCTTCCAAATTCCACTTTAACCCCTGTGTATATGTGAAAGCTTGGGTATAAGTGGAATCTTGTGAAATGGAGGATCATCATGCTGATAGGCCTTTGTATGTGAATTTGTCAGTGATGTGGGTCGGCCACTGTCTTGAGCATGATGAAAAAGAGCAGGACATCAGTAAAATACCAGTGCTGTGATGACTTGTGGGAAATCCACCATGTTTTTTGGATATGAACAGTTACAGTAGAAGGCATTAAAGCAAGAGCGCTAGCTAACCTAATTTAGTTACTTGCTGCTAACTATCAGAGGTGGGATGTAACAAAGTACAATTACTTCATTACTGTACTTAAGTACAGTATTCAAGTATCTGTACTTTAGTTTTTCTTTCACTTTATATTTTTGACTTTTACTGACTACATTTCAAAAGAAATTTCACGACTTTCTACATCACCGCATTTCTCGATAATCTTTATATTTTCTTAAAGTCATAAGGTAAATTTTTAGCATCAAACAGCTTTAAGCGGTTAATTCAAATTCCTAACAAATCTAAACTGTAACAGATGTGACAGATGTTAGCCTGCAAACTAGTTTGTATCGTCAAAGTTATCATGCTAGCTACTGTTTGAGAGATTGGGGATATATCTGTTGTTAGTTAGTCAGTATTTGATTATTACAGTTAGGAGAAATTGATCATGATCATGCATTCTAAGCTCAAGCTGGACTTTTTTTTTATGGAGCGGAGGGGCTTAGAATTATTTTATTTGGCAGTTATGGCCACCTAACCTCCATCTCAATATTCTGTCATCTTTTTAAGCGTGCTCATTATGAACAGTGGGACTGAAGGCACATCTTCCTCCCTTTCTAGCTGCTAATCATGGCTCCTTTTCACAGCACAATATGAGCCGAATGGAGGGCTGTAATGATGGTAATTTTATCTCCTGCTGTCTCTCGCTGTCTGTCAGAGAGGTAGTACACGCAGTAAAGTATTTCTAACTAAGTTAGTATTTCTTGCTCTGAATAACAAAATCTATAGATGTGGGAATGATCATGGCCTGGTCTCATGAACTAAACTACACTAATAATAAGAATTCTCCACCGGAAGAGCTTCATAGACCTGCAGATGTGTCCTTTGAACACATTGTAAAATATTAGTTAACATGTAAACCACACATTATGGTTCAAAAGTTTGGACTCACCTGTCATAATTCTGTAAGTAAGATATTAAGTAATAGAGCTCTTTTTAGATAAAAACATAATCAAGGCTGTCTGGCATTTTACCTGCAGAGGTTTATTATTTATTTATTTATTAATTTTTTAAAATTGTTTACTGCTCTTTATAATATATATATATTTTTTTCTTTAAAAAAAAAGAAGAAACATTTTGGCTTTACAGAATGTATTTACGTGTGTCTAAGACTTTTGCACAGTACTGTATGTTCTTCAAAGTAATAGAATGAACGACAGGGACATGGAAAAACCTGATGTGTCTGATGAAACAAAACAGTGTAAAATATATGAAATAAATTTTTAGCTAAACCGCATTATGTTTAACATGCAAAAAGAAAGTGTGTATTGTTTGAGCCAGATGTAAACAGAATTAAACTATTTAAATTAGGAATACATTTTAGGAATGTGCTTTACTAGGGACACAAGAGGCACCGCATTGAATTAAACATCAGAGTTGTTACACACAGTCAGTCGTGACCTCTGGTGGGGGACACACGGAGGTGATCACACACGGGCTTGGGGTCAGAGTGGGATTACTCAGTGAGGGTATTGTTGCCTTCATGTAAAGTGGGTTCTATAGGCTATACTCTTATACGTATGGCGTTACAGGCAACCTACATGGATAGAGGTCATGACAGGGACAGAACTTGAGAGATGGTGATATCCAGTGTGTTTGTGAGTGTGTGTTGGCAGTGAGTGTTTGTTATTTGTCTACTCTGTCTGTCTAAGGGGAGGAGGGTCGATTTACTGAGCACTTCAACGAGTTCTCACCTCTCACTCTGAGCCAGGGACTGACCTACCTGTGCTTAGGTTTCCTTCCTGCCATCTGTGCAATTGGCTACGCCAGGCTCTGATGTCCTTCCCCTCTCCGTTTTCTGCCCTTCCAGCCCACTAACCAGCCATGAACCCAGCGCTCGCGGCTCCATCGCCCTCGCTGAGGTGTGCTAGACCCACTTTTACCACTGTGAATTATTCAATCTCACCCTCGGGAAGTGAGACACAGGAGTTAGATCATGTATGAGGTGATACATTTTATTATGTTCATTCACACACATATACATACATACGTAACACGTAAATGCATGCACCCAAAGCCTCTGGTACATCGTCGTTGACACTTTATCCTCCGTGTGTATGCTGTACTGCTCTGCTGGAAATAAGCCAATTCCTCAGGCTCTTGAGAGTAAAACAAGTCATTTTTTCATTTAATTTTCTTTCAGTTATTTGTCTCTTTCACACTTGAAGTGATAACACGTCGCTCAGTTAGACCCCTCAGGACCAAAGCAATTATGTCTGGATCTATTCTAGATATGTCAATGCCATTACAGTGTTAAACAGTGCTAGCCTCTGGCTTTATGAAACAGTAGAGAACATGTTCAGTACAGTGTGTGTGTGTGTGTGTGTGTGTGTGTGTGTGTTCATCCACATGTGTTATCCTTTTGGCGACTTGTGTCATTCAAATTGCTGCTTTCAAATGGGGTCGTGGTTCTCAACATGTTTTACGAGAAGATCCTACATGAACGGCCCGCTCTTGTGGTGTTTTTAAGTAGTTTGGTTAGCGGTCCATGCTAAGTGTGGTTACAGGGTCATTTTCTTCGTAATTTACCAACACATCTGAGGTAAAAGTTGACATTCTTGATGCTTTTGTCTCATTTCCACTTTCATTCTAAATATAAAAGCCTTCATGGCTATGCGCTAGCTAGGTAAATTGTTAGCATCAGTCATTAGCTAGTTTATGCTCGGCACCCATGTTTCCCAGTTGCCTAGCAACAGTGTTCTCGTGACTTTACCCACATGAAGGAGAGCGTAGTGTACGTTTACAAGCCTTCCCAAGTTAAAAGAACCTTTTAAGGAACTAAAGGGTTCTGGAAATCTCCAGAACAAGAACTACACAGTTCCTGGACAAGTTCTTGGTCTGTGTTCCCACCGTACTGCAGGGGCCGTGGCTGTTATGTTAAAAAACAGAAGTGACGACATTTCAGTATGTGGCAAATGTACAGCAACAAAACGAACATGGAGGACGTTGAGACCGAATTTGTGTTGGTTTTTTAAAAATTATTTCTGCTTTGTTGCGCAATTAGCATTAATGTAGCATATGTATAAATTCTTGCTTTTAGCCTTTTTGCCACTTCTTGTGAGGGACATGACACCAGAAACATGTTCAAAACGCCACAAAACGAAAGCATTGTGAAAACATTTTGTTTTACCAGTTGTACTTGTATACAAGGCCTTGGATACAAGCGCCTCAAAGCAGCTAAACGCAGATTTATTTATTTTTTTATTTTTTTATTTTTTTCTAAGAGGGTTGATCATTCTGTGAAGCTTGTGTTTAACCAACAGTAACCACCCCAATATTTCCTGAAAACGTACTTACTCTGGAGCAGGAATTTAAAATAGTTGTCTGAACTATGTCCCAGGAACTAAAAGCAGCTCTGGTTCCTCTGGTGAAAATGCAGCTAAAGTTTCAGAAAAAAAGTCTCTACGTTCCCAATAAGATGGACACCTGCCTGGTCTGTCGTTTCTCCATCCTACACCAGAGAAAAGCAACACAATAAAACATTTTACCAGGAGATAGATGCTAATCATGAGGCAGCATGACACCTACATAAGCCCTTCATGATTACTACATAAGCATTGATAAAGTCCTAATTCAATTGGCATCAGTGCCCCATGGCATCATGGGGCAATGGTGGCTCAGTGGTTAGGGCACTGGACTACTGATCAGTAGGTCATGGGTTCAAACCTCAGCTCCACTGTTGGGCCCTTGAGCAAGGCCCTTAACCCTCCCTGCTCCAGGGGATTTTTGATAAAAATTGTTAAAGTTGATTGAGCTTGTAATGGTAGAAAGTGCTGAACACTGGGTCTGCTGGCCTTGGCACTGCTGTTGTTGTCTGAGGGTTGTTACTGTAACAGAGACAGGGCTTTGTGAATAGTGTGAATGATGGGTGACAGAAGTCATATCCAACAGTTAAATGCTTCTGATCATGTGACCAATGAGTGTGCTATGCTCACAGTAAATATAGAAGGCCATGGTTTGAGGTTTTGAGATAACTTTAAAAGTCATTAGGCGAGTGTACGGTATGCTCAGGGGCATAACTCGAATTGTTGAATAATGGTGATTCCGTGACATGGAAAAATCTCCATACATAAATGGCAGGATGGCTTGCCACCACTTGAAAATGCATAGGACTGGTATATAAGTAAATATAAGTGACATTAATGGTACTATCTGTGGATATAGTATAGATATAGTTATACATACGTCTCCTAGAGCGGTTTTATTTAGTTGTAGGCTCCCCTCTGCCTGTACAGCTCATTTATTTTTTGTTAGCCCTCTGCTGTAGAGTCAGATAAATCAGAAAGATAATTCACTGAACACAGGCTATCTACGCCAACATTTTTGAGATAATGTTAAGACAACAGTCATATGCTTCCCCTTTTCGACTGAATTATCCTTGTCATTAATTCAATTAGGCACCAGAGCAAAGAAAACGCTACGTTCTGTCATTTTGCAGCAACGGATAGAGTTTAACATTTCTGAACTTCATTAAAACACACATTAAACTGACAAATATTACTATTAATTTTGGTTTAACTGTCACGGTATTCTGGGTTCTTTAGTTCATTTTTGTTACCTTTTAAGAGCCATGAACATCAATTTTTTTTATTTAGATAACTGGTTGCCTAGCTAGTTAACTAGTTAAAAGCTTGTTTTAGCCGTTTAACTAAAAGTAGCAGCGAGATTAGCTGTACAAATACCTAAACCTGCTAATTTTTCATTTCACTTAGCTGGTTAGCTCGCTAGTCAGTAAGTTAAAAACTCGCTCTAACCATTTAGTTAAAACTAGCAGCAAGATTAGATGTAAGCCTACAAATGATCAAATTTGTCTTAGCAACAACAATAAGGATTTAATATCACCAAAAACTGGGTCATGTCATGGCATCAATCATAACAAAAGTCAATAATTGTTTTTCATTTATCAAGTAGATTCGATAGAGGACTCACCCAGCTGAAAAAATCGTCCTCTGGATGTCCTCAAAATGTATAAGGAACTTATTTTGTAAGGTATTGTAAACAATGCAATGTTACAATACAATGTAAACAATACAATACAATACAATACGATGATCTTTCTGACGTCCTTAGAACATTACAAAAACGTCTTTCTGCTACTATAGAAACGGTTGCAATATGACCAACACAGGACCAAATATGTACGTTGTTGAATGTCCTCCCAATGTTGTAATTGCAACGTCATTTCAAAATATACAGTACTGTGCCAAAGTCAGAGAGCACGCTTTAGTTTATTCAGTTTTCAATCAAATGTTCATTCAGTACTTATTGTTAATGATTTGGTGGTAAACAATAATGATGATAAAAATGTTACAGTACATTCATTTCCATTTTCAGTCAAACAGTCGTGCAGTAACACACACCTTTCTGGTGTCAGACAATAATCCTGTAAATGTGAATTTAATCCACAATTAACACAGAAGCCTCCAACACCAAGTCTAATAGTTTTATCACTTATTTATGCAAATGAGCTGCACTTGAAGCATGAAACTGCTGGAATGTACTGGTTTGATGAAATTGGATAATTGGAATTAGCGGCAGCGTGAAACAAAAAGTTAAATATTACACATGAAATATTTACAGATTTCATACTGCACTTAGTGTTGAAGACTTTCTATGTGATTTTTTGTTAAATACATTTTCCCATCATTATCGTTTACCACCAAATCATTAACAATAAGCACTGAATGGCCATTTGATTGAAAACTGAACGAACAAAAGGTTGCTCTCTGACTTTTGCACAGTAATGTGTATATATATAGCACTCTTGCTTTTTCCAGAATGTGAATGTGTGAAAACTTCTGTGTGCTTGTACACTTCTTTTTTAGCTGTAAACTTAGAACACGTTTAAAAATATTGGAAAGCCCCCAATCATTCTGAAGTGAAATTTTAAGGCTTAAGATTTACTTGTTGATCCTCTCACACCACCAGATCATCTGCGCCAACAACTGGTTCCAGTCGAGCTACCGACCTGGAATTTAACTTCTGATTCTGAAAATTTGTAGAAAAGGGGAAATCAGGGGTACAAATCCTGGCTTTAAGTGAAAAGTTGCATATTTTTTATCAGACAGTCAGGCCTGCCTAGTTGAACAAACCACAACCACAGCCACGTTTTGAATAAAAGACATGGAATTGTATCCATGCACTGTATTACAAATGTCTTGATGTCTACATAATACATCTCCTAAGCATATGTGCAAAATAAAGCCCTTCACAACTCAATCACAACAACAAAGAAAAAAATGACAGCCAACCCACCATACAAGATGGTCACCATAGAGATGGGCATGACGAGGAGGCCCAAAAGCAGGTCAGCTATAGCCAGTGACATGAGGAAGTAGTTGGTGGCGTTCTGCAGCTTCCGCTCCAGCGTGACAGCCATGATGACCAGGATGTTCCCTGTGATGGTGACGACCACAATCAACACGATCAACAGTGCGGCCCAGTTTTTCTTCTGCCCGAGCTCCAGACCCTGGCCCACACAAAACCCTGCCTCTGGATTCGAGAGATTGCTGAACAGGGAGGGTTCCATGCTTCGGTTGCAGCTTAGCGAGGCGTTGCGGACTCCGTGTCCCAGCATGCTCTAAGGGTCGGAGGTAATGATGAGCTGACCCCTTCAAAGCGCCCACAGGTGTGTTACCTGCTGAAGAAGGACAGCTAGCGAGACTGCAGTATACATTTTAGAGACTCTGTGTGCTCCGGTCTGCTCCAATTAACCTCCCACAATGTCCTCCTTATGTGGGTATTCCTGAGGAAGCTGTGAAAAGACTACACAAGCACCTTCTTTCTCGGTCAGGAGATTACAGAAAGGTAAAAGTGGAGTTGTGATCTCTCTCGCTCTCTCTCTCTCTCTCTCTCTCTCGCTCTCTCTCTCTCTCTTTCCTTTGCTCCTAGGGGTTCTGTCTCAAAAGCAGAGCAAGAAAGGCAATACGAGAGTGTCCAGTCATCCACAAGCCTTTGATCACTCAAACTAATCCAGCCATGCTGAGAGTGAGGGAGAGGGAGAGAGGACTGAGAGGGAGAGTCAGTCAGAGAGTTGGAGCTCCTCAGGTGTTTGTTGGATCTTCTGCACCTACAGTCTAAGATCAAAAGACACACACACACACACACGCACACAAACATCTGTTAGATCAATATAAGGAAAGAGTGACAAAAGGAAAGCAGCCCAATATATGTTGGTGAACAAAAGTGTATGCACACACACACATCCACACACAGTTAACAGCAGACTTGCTAACTTACTATGAAGGCCTTTTGTCTCTCAAGGTAGTTCATTACAATTGCAGGAATATTGTCTCCAGTCAATAACAAATCCCTGCATTCATACACACCCTCAACACGCTCACCTCAAACACACCAGCAGTGATCTGTTTCTCACTGCCGTACTCTCTTCCTCTCTCCCGTCCCTCTCTCTCTCTCCCCTGCTTTTTATCTCTCTCTCTCTCTTGCTCCTTTCCTATTTGTCAGTTTTCTCCTCCTCCTTTAGTGGTTTAACCGTCTCATTGCCCCTTATACCAACACCATGCAAATCTCTCTATATATACTCACCGAGCACTTTATTAGGAACCTGTACACCTTCTCATTCATGCAATTATCTAATCAGCCAATCACGTGGCAGCAGCACAATGCATAAAATCATGCAGATACGGCCAGCAGCTTCAGGTAATGTTCACATCAACCATCAGAAT
>JAOUQW010000040.1:1505147-1520250 GCA_028565825.1 Olivaichthys viedmensis | reverse complement strand
GATGGTGTTAATTATAGGCCTCTACGGCAATGTGTACGAGCTGCTCAAATACAGCCGATGCCTTTGTGCTTCTCTTTATTTTGAAAGGCTTTGAAAATTTTTTGACCATCTCAGGGTGTGACACCTGAGAGAAAACAGAGACGGCACACAATAGTGGACGGATATTGCAGGGTTCTGTGAAATCTATATTGAAATGATTCATACTGTAAACTAGTAACTTACATGTCAGTTATATAAAAAGATTCAAAATGACATCTGTGAGGCTTGAGACCCAGAAATTGGGAGCATTGCAACTATTTTCCTAATCATTGTTCTCAAGTAAACACACTTCCTAAAAATAACCCAGACTGAGCAAACATTGTCTTCAGCTATCTCAAATATGAGTGAGGTTGTTTGTTTTGTCTCATCAGGTTCGAGAGCGAGTGCTGCTAAGCTGCTGGTTTATCCTTCTGTCAAGTTTGACGGGATTGATGTATGAAGATGTCAGAGGCACTGAGTTCATCAACAGATCAGCACTGACAGAACTCCATTGACAGAAACTCCCCATAGATGCAGGTAAGCCAGACACCTGCAGTTTCAGGATCTATGCAAGGGGTCAAACTCCCATTTTTTGGGATAGATAGAATATCCAGTTAAGTCGCTTGATACCTTGCCAAACTCAGGCGATCTTGCAACAGGCATGTGGCGAATACTGCTTATTCAGGATGATGCAGCATTTTCAGGGATGAAGGAAACTCATACACTTGACTGAGCAAAACAAGAACAAACAAAAGCACATTTACATTATAGTCCTTTTTATTCTAGAGGCTAGAGGCTAGATTCTATAAATAACACCAGAACCCATAATGCTCTTGAAAGTCAGTGCAAGTTTATGAGTGAACAATAAAGATTATGTGTGTCTCTTGTACTAGAAAGTGCTATCTGTTTGACAAAAGAGGTGCTTTAGTAGCATATCTGAAAGCTGTCGAAAAGACTTCTTGTGTCCTTACACCTAGGTTTCATCCAATCAGGGGCCTTCTGTAAGTAGCAACTACAGTATTACTCAATTTCTTTTGTGTTTGAATGTCTGTCAGGGTGATGTGTAATGGGTAATGTTTTTTGCTGTCAGTTTTGACATCTTTATTTATTTATAAGGTGGCTTGGATTTTGAGAAAGTCCATACAGAACCAAAACTTACAGCATGGTGCAAACTGTAAGTCAACAGATGCTCTGGTGTTCTGGTTATCTCAGAGAAAATGTCCACCCTACTTGAAGTTCTCCATAAGCTCCCCATTAGCCTGATACCGACCTACTGTGGCCCAACATTGTAGGAAGAGAGCAATTTTGACTTTCCTAGCCCCGGAAAGTCAGGATGGGTATTCCTCCATGAAAAGCTGGCCTGAAGCTCCCCTTACTCTCGGTCGCCATGTCCAAATAAACACGGCGCGTAGTGTGGTCTGTGGCAGGGCGCTGTGCAGGCCAGGTTCTGCTGTAAATCAGAGCGCAGCAGCGGAGCTACAGACATGTGCACCCTCTAATTTCCCCCCTCTGTGTTTACGCGTGGCCTTCCAGGATGAAATTGTTTCCAGTAATTTGGAGTGCGCAACCAGCAGGCCCAAACGTAAACAACCATGAGCATAGGGGTGATGATGGGCTTCTCTTGGTTCTCTCTTCGCCGGAGAGCGGGCACTGTGTGCAGAGCCGGAGAGAAAGATTTATGACTTGCTCTCACTCTCGTCTACTGTCTGTGCTGCCAAGAGCTCATAAAGAGCTTGTGATCTTTTCAATATTTGACATAATACATAATGGTTTAGGTTAGGATTTTGTGTGACTCAGCCATTAAAAATGTTGAGTATCGTTACTTTGATTACTATTCATTACTTTCGCTTCAGAATGTGTGTTTTAAGATTCTCATTAAGGATTGATGTACATGGTTGCACAATTGTTATTTAAGCTAATCAACCAGAAAAGGTTACTGTCACACAGCCCTTCTATACATGCAACATGGTCTCAATTCATAATTCAATTAAATTTGATTTGTTTAGGGCTTTTAACAATGGACATTGTCACAAAGCAGCTTTACAGAAATCCGGATGTAGATCTAGATCCCTAATGGGCAAGCCAGAGGCGACAGTGGCAAGGAAAAACTCTGAGACGACATGAGGAAGAAACCTTGAGCAGAACCAGACTCAAAAGGAAACCCATCCTCGGACACATAACAATTTGCACGAAAAGATGCAAAGGTTACGGCGTCGTTAGCATTCGTACCTATTCTTATGACTTAATTTGTATGAAATCAAACAAAATTCAACTGCATCACCATCATTTCTTCGAGATCCTGAAATTTTTTCATGAGACGAGGTTGGTTCATGGCAAATCACAGCAAAGATTTCTCAGATACTTTTGTGTCATGTTTTATCAAGTCAAAAGTCAACATAAGATTAGCATGACTCTGGTAAAAAATAAATAAAAAAACCTCTTACAATCATTGTTTGTATTTCCTGCCCATCCCGTACAAACAAACCTTTTAAAAGGCTCAGGAGAACTCATGGAACCAACGGAGCTGCATACAATCTGTTAGTTTAAGGAAAACATAACCTTTCACGATGGGGGTTAAACAGTATTCAGTCTCCGAGAAAATACCGGATGTGTGATAGCATGTCCTGGACTGGGCTTTTTTTTGTCACTGCTCTTTTAGATCTCTGCCACAGAGCTTCAATGAAGCTCCAGGAAGCCAATGGTGAAACCAAACAGTCTACTAAAACACCAAAATCAAACACCATGCAGGGGAGGCCCCATGTTCAATCAGACAGCCTTTGATGAAACTACACTTGGATAAACAGCTGACGTTTGTAATCTAGTGTAATCTATAGTTGACGCAAGATCAATCGGTGGGAATGGCTCTGCATGTCGGCCAATACTGCTTTATGGAAGTACTTTGGTTTCGCCTGCTTTCATATAATGGTATGATTTCTCTTTTATTTCGCATTGAACAGTGTGTATAGGGTAAACATTACAGACATGCTGTTTGAAAAGTAACGAAGACCAGCTCCACCCACAACCTAACAAACTTTAAACATACATAACATGTTGATATAGCGAAACTACTCTTTATTCTTTTTTTTATAGGGGATATTCATGAAATGTATGACAAATAGTTCAGTCCTTGCCATGTTACGACCTGCCATATTCAACATATCGTTATTGACAACAAACATGTTTACCAGAGGTTATAGAATTACACGAAATTCCTTACTTAAATAAAATTGCAAATATTCATCTAAAAAAATACCCTGATGAAATTTGAAGTGCAGTTGCAAGTTCCTCAATCAAGATTAAGTACAGAAGTAGAAACTCTTACTTAAAGGATGAAAGTGAAAGTACAACACTGAAAAAAATGAAATCTTAGCAAGAAGTAAAATTTATCTAATATTTCTTATTATTAGATTATTATTAAGCCTATTTCTAGACATTGTTGCTCATATCAAGCTTGAAATTGTCTGATTTTATTGGCAGATTTTTTCAATTTTCTTCAAGAAATAAACGCTTGAATGTAGCAAACTTACCTGCCAATTGAACAAGACAATTTCAAGATCGAAATTAGTAACAATGCCTAATAATAGGCTCAATAATCTTATATTTGTTATATAATAATCTCATAATGAGAAACATTAGATAAATTTGCCTCTATTCAAGATATTTTTACTTGCTAAGATACAATTTTTTGCAGAGAAGAAAGCATCACAAAAGAGAAAGTCTGCATCTTAAATCACACATTTTGGTTGAGGGAAATTAGTCGCCTTTCACCAAGAAACCAAAAAATGCGGGCTAACTAACGACAACTAAATCTAACTAACAACTGCTATATCCCTAATCTCTCAAACACTAGCTCACATGATAACTCAATACAAACTAGTTTTCATGCTAATAGGTAGCTGTCGTTACACAAACTGCCTAGACAGTTACAAAATGTAGCTAACAACAGATGGATGTTTGTAGCAATAGATATCAAGTCACTTTCCTCTATGTGCTTTTTTAGATTTAAAGGACAATAATGTCAAGAGGTCATGTTTTTTTAGTTGGTTTTCCTTCCTTTATGGTGTAAAACACAAATTTTCCATTTAAATGTAGTGAGTGAAAATCAGAAGTCTTAAGTGAAAGAAAAACTCAAGTAAAGTACAGACACTTGAAAACTGCACTTAAGTACTTCCCACCTCGGATTTTTACATTCTTTTTTTTCATTCAGTGACTTCTCACTGCTTATAAAAGTGATTATTTGAGTTGTTGTAACCGTATATTTTGACTGTTTCCAGCTTGAGTCAGTCCATGTGTCGTCTGACTCTGGACCTTATCTGTTCATCTTTGCCACAAACACAATGCTTACATGGAAACCATTATTTAATAGTTTGTTAAAGAATGTATAACATTATTCAAGCATGTAAAAGTGGCTCGCTGACATAACCTTGTTAGGTTATGCACATGTCTTTGAGAGTAATAGCCCTGTTTTCTCTTTCTTACTCTTGGGTGAGGCCTTTTAACTTTTTTAAATGAAGCAGAATTTCTAAAGTGAATCTTTCTCTCAGGCCACATTCTGAAATGGGCGTCATGTTTTTCTTTTCATGACAAAAAATGTCATGCGTTCATGACTACAAGCGGTGACAAAAGCAGACGCACACACTCACGATTGGAATAGTTGAGATAAGGTGTTTTTCTTTTGACAGCTTGGAAAATCGCAAAAAAAATCTAGCGTTCAAGAACACTATGTGTGCTGCCTTCTGAGGAATCTGAATAATGTAAACTGTCGTAGATTATTACCTTCAACAATCTCAAAATAGTTTAATCTACCTGAGGCTTTCACCTAGAGCACACACACACACACACACTCAGCCAGTCAGCTTAATCTCTGTCCGTCTTAACAAACAGGAGGAGGCTGTGCGTGCGAGGTGGCTGCTAAAGATTTTTGATGTTTAAGATGTTCTTACTGGAGATTACATCTTTTTGAGGCAAACGTTAAGATAATCAACCTCTCTCACAGACACCAGAGTGGGGACTCGTCTTGAACTCTCGACTGAGAAACACGCGTGGAATCCCAAAAATAAATTCCAGTCATACCTTTTATTATTTTTACTTTTTCAAAGAACATTTGTGACAAACCAGCTCCGTTTATGATACATTCCTCTCATTATATTTCAGCACGCAAATAAGTATAGTCATTAGAAATCTTTCTAACTGTTACACTTTACCAGACCTATTGCATTACCTGAGATAATGATGCCTTTTACAATGGAAAAAGCCTTGAGGCTTGTTTTGCCACCTTGCCTGTCGACTAAAAAAAGACCCAAAGTCTTTCCAAATCCAGACTTGCAGAATATTATGTTAGGATTGTTAAAGTGCCACAGGTGTTCTGCACAAAAGGCATGTGGGTAGGTAATTAATGGTAAGCATTTTGTCATTTATGTAGTTGTCTTGCTTTATTATTTTAACCACCAGTCCTCAATTCAACACACGGAGAGCTTCATAATAGTTTGATGCGCTGAATTAAGTGTGGGGAAAAATATTAAACAATGCAGTGCCCCAGGACTTTGACAACAGGCCCAAACACTATCAAACTGCCAATTTTCTCCTAATAATCTCCCAAGCACAACTATTTTTCTTCACTGCTGTGCTTCTCAGATTTATTTCACATTAAACCATAAGCTTTTCAGTACTTGTCACTGACTTGGTAGATGTCAGTAAACAAAAGTTTGGGCTTCTTTACGGCTTTTTGATACAAGCTCGAGAAAGCAGAGCCGGTGGATAGAGCGCGTCCTGGCGTGCCAGGAGGTTTCTATTTTGGTGCCAATGTCTTCTCACCTTCGGGATGTAGTTGCCAAAAGGGCTGGGAGAAGAATGCATTAAGCCAGTCAATTAAAATAACGACAGAGAAAGGTTACCGACAGGTAGAGAAAGGAATGGAGTTCACAGCATTGTGCAATTGATTGTAGCTTTGTTAGTAAAGGGTGTGTGTGGTTTTCATGTAAGCGTCGTGTTGATGACAAAGATTAACAGATTAAATCCAGTCAGACAACACATGGCTTGACTTGGTCAAAATCTATTTGACCGTATTTATGAAATAGCTTCAACACACCTGATGACGTGGGGACAACATGATAATTAGGATTCGTAAGTGATGCACAACAGCCAGCTCATATTAATAAGTTATGAACAGTTACGATTGCCATGGGGGCAGAGTTTGCGTTCATACTCTTTTTTTTATATTACTTAGTTCATATGAAAACCAACCAATTTGTTCTTTTATACTAGAATTCTTGCTAATCGGATCCCTGTGGAAGCTTGTAGTCACCAATTAGTATTACGTCTTTTGCATAATGCAAATGCATTGATATTCACTTTCATTGAATGTTAGCAATCTTTATCCAAACTATTATTATTATTATTATTATTATTATTTTAATTATATCTGGTAAATTAGCTTTCAATCACTTTTTCCACAAGCCATCTTTCTTCAAACTGTTCTTCTCCAACATACACAGGTATTAAATAAGTTTAATATTAGGATACTGCAGGTATTTTAACTTAGGCCGACGTTTGCCATGTGGATCTTGATAATAAAAAAGGATGAGTAAAGCTTTGAGATAAGGCTTCAGCCGCATGTGTGCCAGGTTCCTGTGTCTGGCAAGTACTAGCAAGGAAAAGCTATACTGATTCTGAAAAACAAGATTTAAAACATGGTTCCACGACTTGCCATATCATCTGAAGGGCTGTATTTTAACTGTAAGTGTTTTTCATACATCTTAAGTCATCCAAAGGTCATCCAAAGGTCACTCTCACATCGAAACGGCTCTATTGTGCTTCATTACATTCAGAGCCTTAAAATCAAAATGAAGTTGCTGTCTTCTACATGGTGATTACGTAATTCATAGTTGGCTACAGCATGTAGTTTATTATAATTGGCTAACAGCACAGACTTTACTGCTTACAAATGAGACCTGGCCTTCTGCACGAGACAAGACAGCTGCTTCCTGCACTGTGTATTCTTCTCAACAAAACCAAATCAAATCATTTTCGGGATTTATGCCGTGTAGTGCTATAACACAGGAAAATAGGCTTCTTTATTTTTACTCTTTTGGAACTGCGTAATTAAACTTATGAATAGTTTTATATTGTATAAATTCAACACAAGTGAAATGTAGTTAAAGACATACTGTCAAGTGTCTGATGTTTCTAACCTCAAAAGTATTGTCTGGATGAGTTGATAAGAAAAAAGCACATATATTTATGTCTGCTGTCTCTGAACTTACCCTTTAATGCCACTACAAGTTTATTTAAACATTGTCTGACCTAAATGGTGTAATCAACCTTTTTGGTTATCTTTATTGTTCGTTTGTTGTTGCATAAAGAGGGGGGAGTAGGTGATGGTGCAGGTGATAAATGGATTTCTCCAGAATTGGCACACTGAATTCAGCACGATTTGTTAGATTTCAGGTCCTATAATACGTTATTACCTTAAATCTGTGCAAAGTCAAGAAATTTATACAACACTTTAAAAAGGATAAATCTTTATTTCTGCTCTTACAAAGCAACTAAATGTCAGTTACGTGCATTGTAGAATGGAATTTGATTGCACAACATTTCTCTCTATAGCATATCAAGGTCATTGAACTATTTAAATGATCCCATTTCAGGCACAATATCATCACAGTTGTGACATGGATCTTATCAGTTTTTTTATGCTCTCATTTTCCTGCTGTATAATATATTTATATTATATATATATTTGCAGACTGATGACTGCTGAGGCTGTTGCACAAAAACAGGAAAATATAAATGTATATGAATCTGTGCATTGGTTTCAGTGAGACCAGGTGTGCTGCTAATAAATTCGACATGCTGTTAATGCATTTTTGTTGGTTTTAAACCTTCAGAAACGTGTTTGATACAGGGATCTTGTCTGAACCAAAACCGCTGCTAGTAACGGCTGCTAGCAAAGCTCTGATTTTGCATAGCCAACATCGTTAGCTGGGCTCTAGCAGACGTCATCTACATCTGCTGCAGGCTCCTCACTGCCAGACCTTCACACGCTAACACTCCTCCTGACCGTTCCGTGCCACCCAGAGAAGAGGTTTTGAGGAGAGAGATGGGAATGATTGATCCCCATTCTGCGCTCTCAAACCGTCACTTATCGCTCCGGCTGACGCAACGCCGCCCCCATTCAGCTTGCGCCGAGATCTGCTTGCTTTTCTTCCCTGTCATGCGACCGAAATCATGCCCTTAATCTGGCCCACCGCTGCAGCCCCGTTCGCGTGGCAGGATCCACGCTACACCTCTCCTTCCCCTCTTCCCTCCCTCTCTCCCTTTTGTTTTTTTTTTCTGTCTAAACTTGAAAGAAGAGCTAAACAAGCTACTCACGCATGAGGTTTGCACGAGATGTGGAGCCCTCTAGCTCACCCTCCTCCCTCCCTCCTGTTCTGCAATGACTGCCTGTGCCCACATCACACTGGCTGATGGAGAAGCATGCTTTTCTTTTTCTTTTTTTTTGCAAGATTACAAGGAGAAAGCCCGACTGTCTTCCACGCTTAAAGAATAATTAGCAACAGTAATGCAATAGTAAATACAGTCCTGGGAGATTTAGCAGATCTACCGCCTAAGCTCTGATCGGCATCCTGAAACCATCCACTTCTTCTTGAAATGGGAAGCTCCCTTCACTCAGGTTGAGAAAAGCGATCTGAAACTTAATCTACAAATATCAATTGGCTAAAAATTCCAAATACCTCTGAGCAGTCACTTTTTCCCAAACCGTAGTGATGTCAGAGATCTGCTGAACAAGCAGTAACAGGTAAAGATCCTGCAGTGACAATCAAAGTTTATTGGGACTGGAGAGCTGTAAATCTGTGGCTGTCAGTGGATTGATTGTTCTAATCACAGCTTTTAACTTAGGAGTGGGTGCTAATCATTTACTCTCTGACTGCTATTTTCAGGCCGGTTTAACAGGCCTTTCGTGATGGAGGACACTTGTTTAGTTAATAAGGGTTCAGAGAATTGAGGACAAGTAAATCAAGTGGAGCCAACTGTAACTGAAATTTGACTGTCAAACATCATAATTTGGCAGTCTCATGAACAATGAATCCACGGAACCAACATGCATCATTCTCTTTCTAAGCCACAGTCTGACAATCACAAAGCCATTTTTGTGATTTGTAATTTTATTACTACAAATAAAGCCACTTGATCATGATATTACCTTTTTACCTACTGTGATGCAGTCCACCAACTGGCTAGAAGCAAAGCAAGATAATTGTAGGAAGAACAAAGAGAGCCACGATCGAACACAAGGGTTGGAGTAAGTACTAATACTTAGAAATGCTAAGCACACTAGTCACAAAGCAGTCAAAGTACAAATTATAAAAATCTTGATAAATAATAATACAAATAACATTTCTGGAGTAAGATGAGAAACCACAAGGAAAACAGCTTTGCCTCAAGATTAATACACACACTCAGGGTGAGAGGGTGCTTCTACATTAATATTCAAGTGCTCGCCAAAGATCTGAGTCTCCAGGCATTTCTTTAAGTTCTCAAGGAAATCTGTAGACCAAATGAACGAAGCAACATTTCAGAAACACCAGTGAAACAAGTCTGGTTTTGGACTTTGTACGATGGTTTAGTGGTATGACCAGGTAGCATTCACTTGTAGAACATAATTATCAAGGTGGAACGTAAGTACTGATGAGTAACTCCATGTAGGTAGGACTCGTGTCAAGTCCTTGCCTAGCAGTGAGGACTTGACGCGACCACCTACAGGTAGCCAGGAAAGTGAGATGAAGAGGGATGTAATATTTACACACTTTGATTAATTGAAGACTAGATATTAGATACTAGATAGATTTTGGATCATCTGCAGTAGTTTTAAAGGGAAATATGTTAGGTTGGTCAACAGAGAATTGCAGTAGTCAAGCAGTGAGATGATGATGATGAAGTGCCAGAACAAGAAATTGCATCCCATCTTCTGACAGTTATGGTTTGATCTTCCTGATGTCATATGGAATGAAGCTGCAAGATCAGGAGATTGTCGCATTGTGGTCTGTCAGTGCAGTGCTAATCAGCAATTGTTACCCTGAGGTTCCTGGCAGACCTTGTCGGTAGTAGCTGAGCTTGACATTGCTGTTGTGTGTAATCACTTGGATAACAAGAATCTGTCTTCAATAGGTTGGAGATGACAATCCTTTCTCCAGGCTGAGATGTCTTAAAAGTATGTTGAAATACATGCCTAGACAAAGGTGTCATCCGGCAGGAAGCACGCATAGGACTGAACAGTGATTGAGAAGTCATGAGATTGGATAACTGTTCCCAATAAGGTGGTGTACAGTGAGAAGTCAAGAGGGACAAGTACCAATCCTTACCAATCATTTATTACCCAGATATTACTTCTCGCTCTTCGATGATACCCTGTAGGACTTCCCTAAGATATAGGACTTTACCCATCTGAGTGCAGTCCATGTGATGGCAGAATTAGAGAGATTGGCCAGGAAAATCTGGTGGTTCACAATGTGAAAAGCTATGAATAGATACATCAGTACAGGAACTGAGGACTTGCCATCAGATCACAGATTATACATAACAGTCAACATGCCAGACTCGATGAAGTGGCCAGTCATAAAGTGGGACTGGTTGGGATACAGCAGGTCATTCCGTGTGAGAAGAGAAGAAACATTCAAGTGTTTTGATAGAAATGAAAGAAGAGAGACCAGTTTGTAGTTTTGAGCTTTAGCTTTTTGAAGGGTGGAGTTACCCGAGGCTATTTGAATGTGATGGGAAATTTTCCTAAGTGATGTGTTGATAATGCAGTTGAGGTCAGAGATGAGTGTGGAGGAGATGGCCTGCTGATGTGAGACAATGGGGTCCAGGGGACCAGGCGGTGAGTCGGCTGGTGAGAATGAGCGGAGACATTAGCGTCAGTGAGAGGGGAAGGATGAAGATAGTCTTTTCTGTTTGCTGTTCATCTTTTTTTTCAAAGAAGGTGGCAAAGTGCTCAGCAATCAGGGATGTGGATAGTGGTGGTGATGGTGAAGAGGGTGTTGAAAGTGGAGAACAATTTATGTTTGTTTGTATAATTTCTAATCTTATCCTGGGAATACCTGATTTTAGAATTTGTAATGTTAAGCGACAATAAGGATTGGAATGAGATCTTTTGACTTGCGCCATTTCCTCTCAGCCACCTTGAGCTACAAGTTTATCTTCCAAATGCAACTAAAGTACTATTCAGACAGGATATGTTTTCCGGACACCAATAATGATTATGAGCAATTTGCATGGGACAATAGATCTCTGTATAAATTACAGAGATGGGAGTGTCTACACAATGGACGGATTGTCATCACACCAAAAAAAGTTCCATGTGTAATACATAGCTTCTGCTGTTCAGTTGATGAAAGCATGACACCAACCAGAGGAAAGAAGCCCTCTGGCACTCTGGAAACTGTACAGCAATCCTACTTGGACACATCTTTTATCTTTAATGCAACTGATAGTTTTGAACTTTATAACATGCCCATAACATGCATAACTATACTTATGCAAGGAACACAATAGTTTACCTAAAGCTGCCAGAAGCATTTCTCCTCTGACAAGTCCTGTTGAACGGCATCTATATTTTATTGTTAAGCGTTTTAATCTCGTACTTTATTTTGGCTTGGTTTGGGTGGGAGACAATACAAAAGAGAAAGCTTCTTGAAGGGTCTCCATACTTAAGGAAAAAGGCGAAAACCTTTTTTCCCACAGGATATGACATGTTTACCAACATGTCAATGCAGACGGGATATACAGATGGGTGACAAATTAAAGGAAAAAACAACATGAAGTGTCTTAGTAAAGTGTTGTGGCCACCGCGAGCTTCCAGAACAGCTTCAATGGGCCTTGGCATTGATTCTACAAGTCTCTGGAACTGTACTGGAGGAACTGAAGGAGCACTGTTCTTCCAAAAGATATTCCCTCAGTTGGTGTTTTGATGATGGTGGTGGAGAGCTACCGTCTAACACGTTGCTCCAAAATCTCCCATAAATGTTCAATTGGGTTGAGAATCTGGTGACTGTGAAGGTCATAGCATATGATTTACATAATTTTCATACTCATCGAACCATTCAGTGACCCCTCGTGCACAGTGGATGCACTCATTTATTCAGCTTTTTCCTTTCATTTGTCACCATTTGTATATTACCTGGGGTTATTCCTACAGGACAACGTAAGGTGCTCTCCATATACAGTAGTTGATGTTTTTATTCCATTGCTTACCAATATTGCATGGTAAAAATAGGACTTTTAGTGCATTATGTCACTAACTACTGGTTCTTTCATTCAGAACTGTCAGTGAATTTGAGCAGGGCAGCATATCCTCAGCCCTGTCAGGACTGTACCGTTTTGCATTTCATTAACAAAATTGTTCAGTTCTTTTCGTATGAGCACAGCCAACTGCCATTCTTACAGTAGCTCTCTCTTACCAAGACAGCTCTCTGGTGAATCAGTACGTGTTTATCCCCAAGTGAAAATACACACAACAGGAGCAAACATCATCCAGTGAGTAATGCGGAGTGTGTGAATGCTTTGTGGCCTCTCTGACTACCACAGCTGTCACAAGCTATTACAAATGGAGCTGTTGTTTCAGCAGTGTTGGGGCCTCTGAATTTGGACACGGCATGCAGGTTAACATCATAATCAGAGGCTGAGAAGATGTTTTTGTTTATGTCAAAAATGTACCTAATACTTACTGATTTGAGCACATTTTAAATGGTTTTCATCAGGATCTCAAATAGAAGGGTATCTAGCTTGTAAATAAGCATACCTTTACAAATATTTTGGACCTTAAAACGTGGTTCTTGATGTCACTGTTGGAACTTGCATCAGGGATCAACCTATGCCAAAGGCACCTTACCTTGCTTATATATTTCTTCCAAAATATATTCACCACCATTAGATTTTAAATTAACATCCTGAGATTTTTTTTTTTTTCAAATCTGTATTTTAGAAGAATTGATTCTGTAGACTGTAATCATACCATGAATAGGAGTGTAATTTCATTTTATGTAAGTAATTTTACAGTATTGGGAAGTACCTGGTTTTATCACTATGAAATGTAGCCAAGTAGTTTAGTCATTATATATTTTTTTGGTTCCTGGACGTGAAGAAGAATATATTTTTATGTTGTCTCAGTTGTAAATGTGAGCGCCCCAAAAGAAAACTTTCAATCTTGAACTTATTTAAGCTCAATGGCTATTGTAATAACTGGGTCCCATAGGTCATTGGCCTTAAATCCCCGAATTACGTACTCTTTTATGTCTTCTGGTCTGAAGGATGTCTTCTCTGACTTCAATCAGTTGTGATGGAACAACAAAAACACGAAAATTAACAGTTGTCGGTCATCTGTATTTAGTAACATGCTGCTGTGTATAAAATTGATTAAGCCTTAGTGAAGGTTTTGTCTCACTTGTGAATTTGTTGTAAAGGTTAGCCAGAGCGCTGATGATTTCTCTGTTTGTTGTGGTAACATTCAAATGAACCAATCAGGAGGAGGCAGTAAAGCCAAAGACAGAGAGAGACACGCATAGAACATGATGTTTCTCGTCACCTCCAGATGAACTTGGCCCACTTTGCTACTCTAATTGACGTTCGTGATGCATTTTTTGGTTTCCACATGCGCTGACAGAATGTTTACCGCAGGCCCTAGGTGAGAAGACACGTAGCCAAAATAGAAACATCTCAAAGCCATCGGCACGCAGCAACCTGCTCCAAACCAAAATTACCTTGGCTATTTACGGCACCTGAATTTATTTTTCTGCAGAGTTGAAAGGTTCATTTGAGAAGAAGAAGAAGAAAAAAAAAAAAAAGTGTCCAACAAAGTCAAATCTAGTTAGAGACATTTGCCTGCAGATTGACTTATTTAAATGACAACAGACTGTAATTGTCGAGTTTAAGCGTTTTATCTGATTGTGTGTTCTGCCGTGACTTCACGCTGGATAACTGTTCCGCACCACAATGAGGTCTTCTGTTGTTCTGTCATATCCTTGTGGTCTGTAAGCAATGTGAAACCAGTTAACAGAGCACAGCTAACCTCAAATGTGAACGTTGAGCGTTGCTGGGTATGAATTTGTTTGCATACAGTTGTTGGGATGCCATTGTTGTGATGCTGCCATTGTTTGGGATTATGGGTTGATGACAGCTTATCGCTATCGACTGTGTTTGTGTCAGGTTATATCAGTTATATCTGCTTATTTTCAAAAGAATCAGCTAGATGAGGCTAATGCAAAGCAGGAGCACTGGTCTTGTGTTCGGTCCCTGGAAGAATGGTCATTGAACCTTTTCATTTCTGCTGACATATAAATGGAGTTCTGCTACAGAGTGTTGGTATTCTGTTTGTGCTTTGAGGAAATTGATGTCTTAGGCAAGATTATAGGTATGTTTTCATCCAGATACTTTGAGTAAATTTCTGAAAAGCTAGCAAAGTTCTGAGTCTTTCTCAAGTCTTTCGTTGCCAAAATAAAATGAAATCAATTTTGTTTCCATCAACTACTAATATGTTAAATATTCTGAAGCGGAAACACCAAGATAATCAAAAGAGCACCAGCAAAATACAAACAGACATGGAGACACTGAAACACATGCTCACTATGTCATCATTTATTTAATAAATCTGTTTTTACCTATATTTAGCTGATTTTTTTGAATGTCTGGCGGTTCCATTCAGGTTTTATTCTTTGACGGCCTGTTTTCTGACAGGTTGGACCAAGACTGGGTCTTGAACCTTACTCATTTCCATTTCATGAACCTTCTCACCCTGTGTGTGTGTGTGTGTGTGTGTGTGTGTGTGTGTGTGTGTGTGTGTATGTGTGTGTGTGTGAGCATGTATTTATCGCTGTGTGGGGTCCAAATGTCCCCATAATGATAGGAATACCTGAGAATGTTGACCTTTGGGATATATTAGGTGAATATACAGTATATATAGATGTAGTTTATGTGTGTGTGTGTGTGTGTATGTGTGTATATATATACAGTAAAGACGGAAAGTCTGCACACCCCTTTCACCTTCTCCACGTTTCATTACATTACAGACTTATTCTACAGTAGAGTTCATTTT
>JAOUQW010000040.1:1447385-1465149 GCA_028565825.1 Olivaichthys viedmensis | reverse complement strand
TGAGGCGGATGGGCTACAAAGGGAGGCCCTACCCAGTATTAGTATAGTATTCCTAATAAAGTGCTCGGTGAGTGTATGTTCTATATTTGCATATACATTTATGTATGTACAGAGGTGGCAAATAATTAAGTACAATAACTTTGTTATTTGCGATTTTCCAAGTATCGGTTCTTAACTTGAGTTTTTCTTTTATTTAAAACTTTTCACTGTTCACTGCATTTCAAAGGAAAGATTTCTTCTTCTCACTAAAAAAACCCCCAGATTATTCTATAATCCACATATTTGGAAATCATAAGGGGATTTTTTCCCCCTCGAACGTTAGTTAGCATGGTAATAGCTTTGATGATACAAACTATCTTGCATGCTAATAGCTAGCGGTCACAATACAAACTGGCTAGATAAATATAAAATGTAGCTAACGACAGATTGATATTGGTAGCAATATCATTAATTACCTTTAATTATAAACTCTAGTAGATGTGGCAACAAGAAAAGATAGGCGAATGATCCCTTAATATACTTTTTTGCAAATTTCTACATTTCTCAGAGTACTTTAACAGAATGAAGCTGCTATAAGGAACGCCTCTGTATGATGACAATTTAACCAGTGGTGAACCGTCCAATGTTGTTGAAGAAGCAATTGTGCCGCAGGACTTTCCCCATCCATGGCATTACTTAAAGGGATGATTCTTGGTGAATGAGGTGCCAACCAAAATAAATGAGGTCTTGGTGTTCAAGAACTTTCCCTCAAATCTTAAACACACAGATGTAAGTGATCTGATATCTATCACTACAAGCATCTATTTGTTGTTAGCTAAATTCTGTATTCATCTAGCCAGTTTGTATCATGGCAGCTAAGTATTCGCATGCAAGCTAGTTTGTATTGTCAGAGCTCATACAAGCAGCCAATTGCAGGGGAAGTATAGAAATTTCCAAATAATTATATCAAGGAATCATTCGCCCCCAATGTTGTTGAGTTTATATTTGTTAGGAACAAATCGATCGCTACAAGTATTTGCATGCTAGTTTGTATCGTCAGAGCTCTCAACGTTTGAGAGATTAGCAAGGGATTATTTGAGTAATGGTTGTTGTAAACTAGCTTTAGTTAAGGTTTGGCTACGGTTCCTCGGTTTTGTTGGGCAAAAGGTGCACTAATTTACCAGTTTTATTAAAAATGCTCTGTCAGAGGACTACTTTTACTTTCATTCTTTAAGTAAATTTAAGAATTTGTACTTTTAACTTGAGTTAAGAATTTCACTGGACTTAAACTTCTACCAGAGATTTTTTTTTTGTAGTATTTATGCGAGAAGTGTGTACATCTTTTCAGTAGTTGTCTTCCTGTCAGTATTAAGCTGTACTTTCAACAACAGTGTACAAGATAAGTGTCTTTTCTCTGCAACTAAACAGTTAATACCGAAGCTACAAGGGCTCGATTATGTAACAGTGACCCAGACACAACCAAAATAAGGGCTTTAGCACCAACCCAAAATGCTGACACCTTGTTTATAAGTGAAGTGAACATGCACATACAAGCTCGAGTCACAGAACGCCTCAAATTACAGTGGACAAACCCTCAGGTGTGAAAAACCTCCAGCGATGAGCATTAAGACAAAAAAAAATAAAAGGCCCGTAGTCTGGATCCTTAATGAGGTAAATATGCATGGCGTCATACTGAATTACAGAGAACTGCAGTTCGTCAGATTGCTCCAAATTAACGGTGGGGAAATTAAAAAAAAGTGTTACGGGAAACGTTCAGAGTGTTATTTCATAACACTTATATTTCTGTTTTATTTATAACGCAATGCTGTCATTTGCGTCCACCCTCTTTTGTTAGGATATCTGATAACAGCCCAGACTTTACAGTAATAAAGACAAAGCTACTTCAGGTTGTTTGTGTTGCCTGGGAGTGAAAAAAAAAAAAAAAAAAGGCGTAAGCTCTTGACTAATCTGTTTTGATATGTTTTGGATATTATCTTTGAATCCAGATCAGATTATCTCCAGCACTTAGACCACACAAGAAATTTTCTGCGAGATACACGTGATCGTTTTTTCTAAATAAAAAAGCACTGGAAGGCGTATTAGGAAGGAGAAAAGTGTTTATCATGGGACACTTTTGAGTGTGTTTTGATTAAGTGAGTCACAGTGCCAGAAGCATGTCAGAGGACCAGAGGCACATTCTGGTACATCGTGTCCCTCAGTGTTCACGTTAAGTAACATATTCCTGAAACAGGGTGGTCTGGTTTTGTCATTGTCACACACACAGTTAATACAACACCCTTCTGAATGCCAAAGCGTTAACAGCTATTTATACGCAGAGGAAAGTAAATACCAGGGACAGTTATTCTGGCTAGCGTCAAGGTGGATGCAGTGTTTCATGCCTATTTTAACAAACTTGGATGATCCACATTAGCAAGTCATCCCATGAATGGAAGGAATTTGATGCAGGGTGTCTCCATTTATGCAGCTCTAAAGCAAGTTCACCTCAAGTGTAGATTCATTTATGAAGATTTCCAGCCATCAAGGTCATCTGAAATGCCAAGTATCTGTACTATTGAATCAGCTGGACTTGTGGTTTAATCTTGAAGCCCTTTCCCACTCATCTGAGAAGCTTCTTCAGAACTACAACTACTGTGCATAAATTTTGGCACCCTAATTTTAAATACCTTTTGTCTTAGAGGTTTAATTTGCTATCTGCATTAGTGTGTCAAAATGTCAAGGATTATCCCTGCACTCTTAAGGGTTCTTTAGTTGTCCCACTGGGGGAACCCTTAATGGTTTTATGCAGAACTTTATAACAGGGTGTTTACTTATCAGAAAGGGTGCCAAGTAGAACCCTATTAGGGAGCTAAGGACCCTTAACGATATTTAAAAAAGAAAAACTTAAAAAACCCTTTTGTAAGCACTCCTATTCATCCGAGAAGCTTCATCAAAACTACAACTAATGTGCAAAAATTTTGGCACCCTAAATTTTTTTTATACCCATCTTAAATGTTTATTGTCTTCTGCATTAATGTGTCAAAAACATCATGGAGGCTGTCTGGGATTATACCTGCACTCTTAAGGGTTCTTCCCATTGGGGGAACCCTTAATGATTCTATGCAGAACTCTACAACAGGGTGTTTCCCTCTCAGAAAGGATCTCAAGTAGAACACTTTTAGGGAGCTTAGGACCCTTAACAAACTCAAGAACCCCTTTTAGAACTCTTTTCTAAGCACTTAAAAATAAAGGTGCCAGAAAATATTCTTTAGAGCAATGCCATAGACGAACCAATTTTGGTTCTCTAAAGAACCTTTCGATCAATGATTTTTCAGCTATTTTTTGTTGACGCCACTATAAAGTGACTAATCAATTTCCACCACAAAGATCCTTCGACATAATGTTAACATTTATGGTGGGAATTTTTTTTTTGTTCTCTGTGGCACCAACAAAATTGGTTAAAGATCCATCAATCAAAAGGTTTTTAAGGAAACAAACAAAAAAAGATTATTCTATGGCATCTCTCTAAAGAACTTTTTCTGGCAGCACAGTGTACCTCAAAGAACTGATGCAGTTTTAAACGCCAAAGGCTGGCCACACCAAATACTGATTTCATTCCATTTTTTCCCCCTGTTTACTGCTCTTTAAAGTAAATTTTTTGACATTTCGAAACATTTCATATTCATTGTTTCGAAAGCTTCTTCACTTTTTGCACAATACTGTACATCCAGATCCAGATTCATTTTTCTTATTTAAAAGTCAGTACGGTCTATATGCCAACCTGGCACCCTGGCATAACGATTCTCTCAAAACATGAAGATAACTGTTGAAACAGACAGTAAATAATAGCAAGACAATGTGTGATCCAGGGAGGATCAAGGCCAAGACTGTGAGGAGCCTCTTGCTCACATTGAGACACAGCCTCAAGGCATTTAGCCTCCCACAAGCTGCCACATTTCTAAACATCTTCCTCATTCCTCATACACGCTCGAGACCTCCTTTACAAACTGATCATGCGTCAGAGTCAATGTTTCGTCTGAACAGTTCACATGTATGGCTGAGACGAGGAGGTTCTGTTCTGCAGTCGGGGATTAAGGTCATAACAAGACTACAACAACTCCCATATCAAACTGTTTGGATAGATACAGAGGCGTCTTAAGTGTACCCACCCACAGGTGCCGCACAGGACGGCAAGATTTATGAAAGAGGTGATAAGCATCAGCTTATGTGTGTGTGTGTGTGTGTGTGTGTGTGTGTTTGAGTGAGCTGAGGAGCAGAGAGTGTTGAGTAGTTGGCATGGTAAGTGGGATAAACTGCTGTTTGTGCCCTGGGAATGACAGCAGCACCATCACAGATATCATATAATATACGATATCATAATAGAGTGTCTGGCAGCTTTACAGCAAAGTAACGCATTTTGATATGTTTGCACAAAATAATTCAAATAAAGCTTGTGCAGCTAAACTAATTTAAATAATATTAGTGGAAACATTATGATGCATAATTGTGTAGTTCATCCAATAGTACTAGAATGATGTTTTGTTCTCTTTCCTGAACATGACATGGTTCTTCCTGAACAGGTTTGTTATTCGTTTGGGTGTTGACACAGCATAAGCGAGAACCGTGTGTTGTCTAAAGTGTCTACTTTGGGAGTAGTCAGAATTGATGTGCATGTAGGCCGGATCTCTCTCAGGTTAAAACTCAGCCCTGTGTTCAAGTGCGCCCCCTGCTGGGACTTCAGACAAACAAACAATTACCAGGTTGGCAGCTTGCTTAATGTAAGCTGATATTTCTTTCTTTCTTTCTTTCTTTTATTTCTTTTTTATTTTTAGTACAATAATTGTGAGCAAAGTGACAAAAACCCACTGCCACACACGTAGTGGAAAAGAAAAAGTTGGCTAAATAAATGCTTTTATATTTATTGTAGGGTTTTATTTGATTAATTTGTTTATTTATTTATTTATTTTATGACTATGTTTGTTGCAAAAATTGAGAAGCTTATCAGTTCTAATAATTATTGTAACATTTAGCAAAATATAACAGTAATGGATGATTGACCAGTTCAAGAAATAGCAGCGGTTGTACTGGCTGTAATAGTTCTAAAATAACTAGTCAACCTAAAAAGTACGGCAGTTTTTTTAAAATTTTTAACATTGGTGAAACGTTAACGCGTAATGTACACTAAAAGTCTCATTATCTTAACATAAGTGTTAAATAAGCTCAGAAAAGATGAATCACTTAAAAAGTATAGTCTTAGGAGGGGAAAAAGGGTCTCTCCAGGGTGGATAGTTAGGGGTTCTTTGCTTCCTAAGGGGGGGCTACTTCTCTGATATGGCTCTACATAGAACATTTAAGGATTCTCCCAGAGGGACCTAATCGGATAATCTTACATTTTAAATGTTTTAGATGTCATACGTTGAATACACATTATTATATAGTGGTACGTGCATTCTCAGGTCTAGGAAAGGGAATAAAAGGAAAATAATAATAATAAAAATTCAAGTTAAATAATAATAATAATAATAATAGCCATATCAAATCCCCCCGGCAGCACTTCAGCTCAGGAAAAACACGCCACTCTTGTCACTCACATGAAATAAAGCTCTGCCTTGTTCCTAATCTGCAAGATTATCACACTGCCTATGAATATAAGCAAACACGCCGGTGGTTAATGTAACACTACTTGTTTACTGATGCCCGTTTCATTCCCACCACTGTTCCTGCTGTATGTGTGTGAACCGGTGCAGGATCTAATCCCAATGCCGGCCTTATTGTTCTAACCGAGGTCGTTAAAACCTGCCGTGTTTCTCTGAAAACAGGCCTTGGTGGAGGCGCTGGTGCCACCCCGGGCTCTAAGCCAGGACAGAGTCTCGGTAAGCTGCGCTTAATGGAAGGACAATATTAGTGCAAGCACAACGTTGTGTCCTTTTCGTTACACTCTGTCCGTTCTGTACAGGCCTCAGATCCTTTACTAAATGTCGGGGGATTTAGGGTCCGCTACGACTACGATTATGTGGTTTAAATGTGTTAGTGTCCTGTGTGGCGGCGAAAGCATCTGCTAATCTCAACACTGTCGCTCCTTTGTGCATGCTGCAGACTATACAGAATAAAAACCCCTCCTCTCTCTTTCTGCGGCTCCTGGTTTTATCTCAGCTTTATTTCTTTAGTTATTTTACAAAAAGCTAAACCTTTCTTTCATAAACTCCACTGATTTTAGAAAGCATGCACACAGCATCTGCATTAGCCTTTTACAGATGTTAAGCACAGCTCACTACTCATCACTCAGTAACATTTCTTTACTCATGAAACATACATTTAAAGAGTGCAAAGGAGGGTTTTTTATTTAATTTTATTCATTTTTAAATATGTGCCTCCCCTATGAGACAGACTCAGATATTTAACATTTTGTTAACTGAAAATCTATACCTCAGACATCACCAAAGTAAAGTATTTTGATCTCATTGTATTAGAAAAACCTTATATGGATCTACATAACTTTCTACATCATAGACAGCTTGCACATAAACCAATTTTTTTTGTGCCATGTACATTCCTAGTAATAAATAGCAGTCTTGGCCCCCCCATGCCACATATCGTATATCTTTAAAATACATTTCAAAATATTTTTTCTTTTTTTTCCTTTTTTCTTTTTGCATGTTTGTCTTGTTTGAGTATTTATGGACGGTTTGTTCAGTATAGGTTTGGACTATACACTCTTAAAAAAAAGAAAAAAGAACTGATTCTTCAAGGGTTCTTTTGGCTTCCTAAAAGTGTTTTCTGATAGGGAAACACTCAGTTGTAGGGTTCTACATAGAACCTTAAGGGTTCTGGATTTTTAACCATTTTTTTTCTAATAGTGTACTTAAACAGCAGTTGTTATGTTGTGCTGTTATCATAATTGCATTGTACATTAGCCTTTGAGTGTCTCGGTCCCTGTGTGAACCCCAATTCCCCCCATTACATATGTTTTATCAGTAACACTTTATTTGAAGGCCACCTACATTGGGTCTTCATAACACATTCATAAGCATTGCATGAATCTAATAAAGTAATGCTGGATCATTTATGAAAGGCTTATGTAAAAACTCATGAGGTGACGTTAGAGGTTTTATGTAGTATATGACTTTGTCTTGGCAAAAAAGAGAAAATAATTCTATGGTTAGACTCTTTAAGATTGTTAGTGTTATTTTTATTTTTTATTTTTTTATCCTTATCTTTAAAGTCAGTTTTTAGTAACAGGACATTCATGACACTTTGAGGCGTCTTCTATGAAGTATCCATTATATTCATATTAATTCAGCTGACATTTGGACTTCTTAAATAAGTCAAGTCGTAGAAGGTATACATTAGTGCTTCATAACAGTGTTATGAATGACAAATATATTATAACTTTAGTTTTAGGGCCTGAAAATCCTTCATTCAGCTGACATATGGGCTTCTAAAATATGTAAACTTGTATTGGAACAGTGCTTCATAAAAGTTTAAAATGCAAATGGACCAAAACATCAGTTAAAGAACAAGCAATTAATGCTTTATTTATGTTATGAAGGCCCAATGTAGGCACCCTTTAAATAAATGTCACTGCTTTATCTGTGGCCGTGCATTATAGCAAGCAATTTAATTCACAGTTAATACTGTGTTTAAATTGATCAAAGTTATCAGAGTTACAGTGCATGTGGATGATCATATAAAGAAAGTATGGCTTCTTACCATTAGAGTGTTATTATCACAAACTACACTACATACAGTGAACCGCAATAAGGACTTAATGCAATCAACTCAGACATGACATCCTACTCAATTTTTTTTTCCATTTTTTGTGTGTGTGTGTGTGTTCTTTAAATAAATGCAGTATTTGTAATCTTTGTTTCCTGCATGGCTGGCTGGCAGCCCATGGGGGAAAGAGCATGACAAACAAGTGGAAGTGGAGCCCGGCACAATGGCCACTGGCAAGGGGAGGTGAAGTTCTCCTGACCCATTCTAAACCCTGGGAGGGTATCAGTGACGGAGCCACATAAGGACATTGCAGTTCTCCAGCAACCAGTTTAAACCTAAGAATGGGGAGCTACAGACGTGTAACAAATGAAAGGAAAAAACAAGATAAAGTGTGTTAGGAAGGTGTTTGGGCCACCACAAGCTGCCCAGAACAGCTTCAATGTGCCTAGGTGAACCATTCAAAAAGTTTGAACCCCTGTACACCATCATGAAAAAAATGTACTGTGCAGGTAAATGTCCTTGTTTCTGTGGTTACAAACAATGTAAATGTACCACTTAAGGTGCAACAGTGTTCCTTAAGGTCCAATCTACCTGAAATTAGTGTTAACAATACACTGCATCTTCTAGGTCCACTAGACCTTCCCCTGAGGGTACCACTCCAGTGACAAGTGGGGTTTGTTTGTTTTTACCATAAAAGGTACAGTTTAGTATATTTTTGCTGAGAGTATAATGTTATGCTTGAGTGAAGTATATTCATATGACCCAATCGTAGACAATCCTAGGCCCTGGGTTTGTGCTGCTAGCATGGAACAGGCACTAGCCGAAATTCCGTCATGTTCACAAAAATCTTTGCTCCCATAAAGTCATCAGGTCATTAGTTACATTGTTTATGGGACTCTGCTACACTGTATCTTCCTCAACAGCCATGTGGCTCCCTGAGGTAGTTAGGCTAAGTGGCGTGTTTATGCTAACTAACTAGCCCCATGATGTTCGGCCACTTACCACGGCCGTGAACGGGCCGGCCTGCCAGCGCCTAGAAAAATCCCGTGCAGCTTTCGTGCAGTTATCAGACTAACCCCATCACACCATGAAAGTGGTCCATATCCCAGGAGGAAGCCTCTCCTCCATTATCAAAGCTCCTTCTGCCTTGCACAATTAGCTGGCTAAATATTACTGTGAGGCCACCGGGCGCCTGGGTGGTCTCTAGCTTAGCCTGGCTAATGACGCCGTGGCCGTTCCCAGAACGGTACATGCAAATGCTCCATTTAAAAAGAAAGAAGGACACGGTTAGGTTTTGATGGAACGATAAAATCCTACAATGGTATGTGTGCAGCGACGTCATCAGAACGTGTCAAGGGAGGGACTCTAATGGGAGGCAAATGTAATTATGGTCTAAGCATATTGCAAAGCTATAAGAGAGAGAGAGGAGGGTCTGACTGGAGCAGAAAACTGATTGACATCAGTAAACACTGTCAGAAATGTCTCGAGAACCTCCAGAGAACATCTTAACCTCATGTCTTGGATTGTCTTGTGGTAGAAGATCAATGGTTTAGATTTAGATCCTATAAACCTGACATATAAACAAAGAACACATGAAACTCGTTCTCCACAAAATAGTATTATATAGACACTCGTAGAAAAAAAGGCTAAATCTAGAACCCTAACATGTTCTTCATCTTCTCACTCTGGGGGAACCTTTAAACAACAGAGCATTTCCTTTTTACAAAAGGTTAGAACCTCTTTAGAAAGCTGGAACCCTTAAGCATCCAAAGAACCCTTGAGGACCACATATAACTCTAAGAAAGGTGCCAGTTTGATGAATGTATTTTTTTTAATCTTGAGAAGCAGAACCTGTGAAGCTCATATTGATTTATAGCAGTGTTTCTTGTCGATGAAACTGGAAGAAGCTACTGCCTTGTAAAGGTTATCATCATGCCACACTATGTTTTTCTGGTGAGACAATGTTCCCATCGTCTCTCCATGACCCTCTGCTATAGGTCAGAAACAAAGACCCTTTTCTTCACAGCATTTTAAACTGCACAGGTCAGCACTGGCCCTACTTTTCTCCAGACGTCTCCCCCCCTCAGCTATAGTAGCTTCAAAAAGAGTGCGTTTTGACTGAGGGTGTCCACACTGCAGGAACAGTGGTGGTTTAGTGGCTAAGGCTTTGGGCTACTGAAGGTTGTGAGTTCAAATGCCAGCACCGCCAAGCTGCCACTGTTGGGTTCTTGAGCATGGCCTTAACCTTCATATGCTCAGCTCAAATTGTAAGTCGCTTTTGTTAAAAGCACCAGCGTAAATGTAAAATGTAAATGTCTTGTTCTTCAACTATATAATCTGTTTTTGGAGTTGAGTTGTAGATCCATTGAGGATCCAGATACAGTTCAATCATAACATTTGGGTTTTTTTTGAGGCATGACGAGATAATGTCCACTATTCCTTTCTGTACCCTTCTTTTATTTTCTTCCTCTCCTTTTTGGATCAAATCAAAACATAACACAGGAAAACTGTGGAAGCCTGTCATCCCTGAATGTGATCTAATTTAGTGTCGTATCTTTATTCTTCTTGAGGGCTTTCATAACAGCTTTTTAGCCCTTTGAAGGAATCTAAAGTGGACACATTTGCAATCTAATGACTTCCTATTTTGACAGAATGTCTGTAGCCACAGCTAGAAGGGGTTTTGAGCACAATGTTAACTAAGCACTCTCAGTGGTCACCAATTTTTGTAAGATGAATTGGTTCTGGTACGTATATAGCATGTCTGCTGCCGCCTCTGTCCCCTGTACCACCATTCCTGGTCATTCTAGCTGAATAAATAAACTAATATGGCAGCTAAATATGGTTCTATAGTAGCTGAGAGAAAGTTCACATTTTGACTCGCTGCAGATCTGCTCAGTCATCTGCCATCTGTCACTGCTGGAATGGTTTCTTCTCTTTGTTTCTTGACCTGATAAAAACCTGTTTAGCTAATCTACCAGTGGGCTGTGGTGGCTTACTGGTTAGAGCTTTGGGTTACTGATTAGAAGGTAGAGAGGTAAAATCACAGCACCACACCAAGCTGTTAGTGTTGGGCCCTTGACTTTCAATTGTAAGTCACTTTGGATCAAAGGGTCTGAAATAATGTAAAGGTATGAGGTAATGTTTGAGGTAGTGTCTTTATTCTTGAGGTTCTTCATAACAGTGTAAAGCACGACGCACCCAGTCTCTCAATAGCTGGCAATCTTGATTTTTGGAAAACAAGACATGGACCTTCTCTGCTGCATGCGCTCACATTGGCGCCCGTGGTGGTGGTGGAGGGGTTGTTCTCACTGCTCCATTTCCTGTCTTCTACACCCACACTAATTAGATATTTGGGTGGCCCTGTTTATTGACTTTGCTGAAAAGCGGCAGGTTATATTAACATTTGCGCTGCGCGTTCTCAGCAGTGCAGCGTTGCAGGGCCCTTCCCCTGAGAGCTGCCCAAAGACAGAAGAGAAGGAGGAGAGGAGGGGACAGGACGGGAACGAGACGCCTTTTTTTCCTCCAGCCTTTAAGATCCATGGCTGCCACTCAGCTCTGAATTAGCAGCTAGCATGCACATGTGTTATTTTTCAGTAACATCCTGTGTGGTTCTGTAACCATGCAGAAGGCACGCTTTGAAATTTTGTTCTTGGGTTGATTAAAAGTCTTCTTCAAAATTTTGAAAGAATTTTGATGATTTTGTGGGCGTTGTTTTTAATCATGTGTTTCCACAACTGAAGATGATTGAAGCGGGCAGCTCTAAAATGTCAGGAAACCATAAATAATTCCATCTCACTTTACTGTAAACATATACCAAATTCCAAAGTCGCCATTTTGTTGAAACCTATAGCACGCAGAAGGCCCTGCAAGTACACAGTTTCTAAATTAAAGTAACTTAATTCGAAGTCATAAAAAGTCATAGTAACATAAACATATATTTTCACACTTTTATTTTTAATAAACTAATTTCTCTCTTTGGAGAAAATGTTGCCCAAAAACTGAAGAAAACATAAACCTTCCCCCATTTTATAAATATATTTTTTGACAACATGTTGTATTCTATATCTACCTATAATATTCTTAATATACTGTATTTAGACAAGTTTTATTGTCTGATATTTAAAAAACAAATCATCAGATTTTCTTCTGATGCTTGGTGTAAATTTGATCCCTTTTTTTCTTTTGTGAGAAACCATATATTATGTTTCTCTTGGGGGAAAAAATTGCTAAGCATAGCTAATTAAATATGATATATTCTATATTTAATTTGATTCATTTTAGTAAATATTAAATAACATTTAATTTACCCTCAACAAATCCCTGGCACCATAAAATCTATTTGATTTGATTTTAAGAATAACACTTTTGTAAATGTCTATTTTTATTTATTTTTTTGTTTTTTCTATTATTTTTCTATTATTAATATTATTTTTAGTTTTATATAATATATGTATTTGGTTCACATCATACACATTTTGCTTCTTATATTATTTTTGCCTTATTACTTTTGTTATTATAGTTTACGACCTTCACCTCAAAAATCCCAGTAATATTATTTCCAAAAAAAGAGCATGATACCTGTTAATTAATAAAATGTCGTTTAATAAAATGTTAATGACTTTAGGTAAGTAAAATAAATATTTCCCATATTATTTTAATTTTTAAATAATTTTATCTTATTGATTGATTGATTGATTGATTTATTTTGAACACTATAAAAGTCCTGCTGATTTTAGATATGGTGTATTTCGACTGTCCTTTTAATACGTTTCACATTCTGCGTATTCTGAGGCAGAACTTTCCATTACACTGTAAATTGGCAAAGCGTCGACATGTGTGGGGTGTTTTCCAGGTACACGTGAATTGTGTAATGAATGTTTGCTAAATCAGGCGCTTCATGTAAACACGGGGATTGTTGAGATAATATGAGGATATTTTAGTGCATGCACTTGGTTACGGCGTATGCAAAAAAAAAAAAAAAAAAACGGGGGTGAATCAGAGGATGTGTGTGGATTACAGCGGTTAGGATAAGAACTGTTTTAAGCCTTAAATGTCACGACAATACAGTGTACTGTGCATGTATAATGCTTCTGTATGTGCATGCATCCGTGTGCGGTGTTTTTTTGTTTGTTTGTTTGTTTTTTTACGTGGATTGAACATCAAAAATCTAACATTTTGAAATACGTGTGACGAAAATGCAACATAACTGCTTTTACGTGCATGCACTCGGTTGCAAATTATGTGCGTAATCACTCGATTATTGACAGATTGGCAGTTGCAGTTGGACTGTACATCTTATAATACAAGCACAATAGAAGCCCAGAAACAGAGGAAGTGGATGCAGCTCTATTTGCACAGCTCTTTTCCTGAAGAGTGTGTATTCCTGAAGTTGATTTATTGAACATGAGAACACGTCGATTTACCTTTATTTTAAAAAAAAAGAAGAAGATCCTGCGATATAGCCGCCTAAAAGCAAGAGAAAGGATCAGAGCTCGAGATAACAGGATGAATCGACATGCGTTTTGTAGCTGTGTGTGTGTGTGTGTGTGTGTGTGTGTGTGTAATCCCCCCCCCCCACACACACACTCTCAGGAGAGGCTGTAGGACGTCTAGGCCAGGCCTGGTGAAAGTAAACATTCTCTCTCACTCACTCTTTCTTGCTCCCTCTCTTTCTCTCTGTCTTTCTCTCTCTATCTCTCTCGCCCTCTCTCTCGTCCGTCAGCTGGAGACCACACACTCGGACCACACAGAGTCTGAGCCAGCCCGGGCCCCTCGCACGCAACACAACCCACGCACTGTCACTCGCACTCAGAGTGTGTGTGTGTGTGTGTGTGTGTGTGTGAGAGAGGAAGATGAAGAGAAGGAGAAAGACAGAGCGTTTTTGTAAAATCCTGAATTGTGAGAGCGGCTCCGTACACACAAGAAACCTCTCTCAGTGGCCCGACTCATGAATGCCTGATTATACTGATCTGTGTTTATTTTAAATTATTTATTTATTGTTTCTCACTAAAGTGCTTCAGGTGAGCATGTCATCCTCAGTTTCTATACAGAAATATGTCACATTTATATGGCTTTTGTTTATATCGAGTTAATGTTTGCATTTTTAAGCTCATATGCCCTCTAACCAAAGTGTCCTCTTGAGAAATCTCATTGATCTGAAAGCACATTTTGCTCATTATCATTACAGCGATTGCCACTTCTAGGCCCCTTTACTATATAATAATAATAATAATAATAATAATAATAATATTAATAATAATAATCTTTATTTAATCAGCACCTTTTTATTATAAGTCCAAAATCTCAAAGTCCTTTACAGATTAGAAGATTAAACAGTATTTATGATAAATCAAAATAATAAAACTAGTTCTACACTAGAACATGGCATACTAGGAAATAAAATGTAAATTATAAACCACAGCATTGAAATTGTCTGCACATTTTCATTTTTCACTACTATAATCATATAATAATATGCATCTGTATACACATACACACAAAAAACAATTGTATTTAAGGGATCCACATTGAAATGTTACATCCTTCATAAAAGTTATAATTTTGCTGTCAGCAGCTGCTTTGAGACATTACCTTGCAGTTTTATTACCTCTAACATTAATATATTAACACTAAAATAAGAGGAAGCTACATATACACGCCATCTGGTGTTTTCTTCGGGACAACTGGAGCTACTCAGATATGCCATCGTTTGATATGTAAATAGTCACTACTCTGTTCTATGAATTAAAATGTGATTTCACTTATTAATTACTGCATTTTAGCATGTATGTCCACATATCTCTCTTTCAGTAGATATATCAGTAACGCTTTACGTTAAGGTTCCCTTAATTGACAATATTTATTATATTAGTTAACATTAATAAACCATGACATTCAGCATTAATACACCATCAGTAATGCTAACAAAGTCATTAACATTTAGAATGGTAAACTAAATAAGCCACATAACGAACACCTGCATTAAAAAAAAAGGTTATTCCATCTGTGAGTGAAAATAAGTCCACAACGACCAATATCCATAAGTGAGGCTGAATGGTGGGTGCCAAAATTTACTCACAGAGACCGCCTCATTTAGGAGCATGCTGCAATTTAATTTGGTAATTTATGCAGACTTATTTTTAGACATGGACAGAATCAATAATGCAGGTGTGTATTTAGACATTTGTTTAAATGTTAACTTACTTTGTTAACTTTAAGTATGGTTTATTAATTATTCCCTTTAATGCAGTGAATAATGTTAGTTAAAGGAATCGTAATGTAAAGCTTAACAAAGATGTCTATATATATATATATATATATACACTCTCAGAAAAAAAGGTACTAAACTGTACCTTTTCTTGTCACTGAGGTGGTACCTTTAGTATGTATCTTTTACCTGGGAAGGTGCTTTTGTGTGCCTTTAAAACTTTACTCTAGAAGCGAATTAAAGGTACAACAGTGGTCCTTAAGGTGTAATTATGTACCTTTAATTATGTTTAAAGGTACACTATATTCACATTAACAGGTAAAAGATACATACTAAAAGGTACAAAAGATGTTCCCTTAAGGGTACCACCCCAGTGACAAGAAAAGGTACAGTTCCATACCTTATTTTCTGAGAGTGTAGAAGAAATTAGGGGAACTAGGAAAACTGGAAGAACTTTGAAAAACTGTTTGTGTGTGTGTGCGTGTGTGTCAGTACCACAGTAACGTGCTCTGCACCATTTTGGTAATGTACAGGTTCTGGAGCAGTTTGGCGAGGTACGGTGGAACGGGGAACCCGTCTCTGGCCAGTTTGATACTGGGCTGGAACAGTCGAGCCCATGGCAGTTTACCGTACTGAGAATGAGCATAGGCGTAACCACGCAGTTCACCTGGAACACCAATCCACTCCGCACCTACACACACACACACACACACCATATTACACACATTACACATGATTACTCATTAATATAAGTCCAGTAGAGTGTGTTCTGATTGGCTGATGTGATCCAATCCGAGCACAGGGCGGGTCACGGTCAAGGGTCTTAATAGTAATAATAAGGGTCTTTCTCAAGGGCCCTACTGGCAGCAGTGCTGGGATTAGAACTCAGAACCTTCTTGTCACCAGCGCAGAATCAAATTAATTTAAAAGTTTTCAAAAAAATTTTAAAAAATACAGAAATAGCAATGTAGACATAGACGTTAATATAAGAATATGTAGTATATTTATGGATATAGATAGGAATATTCACAATTGCTATTGCTACAGTTATTATTAATGTATGGAAAATATTTTTAAAGAATAAATAAAATTCCGCGACACTGTTCATTTTACACAAGTGACGGCTCACGCATCAAGTACGCTGCGCGTGGAGCATTCATTTCTGTGCTTTCTTGCACTGGTCTAGTAAAGTTTGAATTTTAACTGACGCCAGAGCGCGCGCTGCTACAGGAGGACACCACAGGCTGGAAAAATAGCCCATACGCCGCAAAATATAGCAGCAATATTGTATTCTGTATTCTTTCTAGCTAGAAACCACACGGAAGAAATGGGACTGAGCGAAAAAAATAAATAAAATGCGTCTGGTGTAAAATGCCACACTGATTAACGCCACGCATGATTAACGTGTTGAAAGCGGCACCTATGATCTCGGGCTGTTCCGCGTCTGGTGTAAAATGGGCTTAATAAATCACACGTGTACTTTAAACAATTCTATAGCTCAACATGGCGTGAGAGAGGTTGGAGTGGCATGCCTTGAGAGCATCAACTTGGCTGAGACATAACAATAACAAGTAAATCATTTTTTATTCATTGAAAGTCATTTTTCGTATGGGGGGCCCATTCATTTTTTTTCGTATAGCAGAAATGAATCGACAAAAATGTTTCTTGCATCACTCTGTGGGTTTGGACTACTGCCTGGAAAGTGTTGTTTCACAATCAGAACTTGTGTGTTTAGTTTAGAGAGTGTTTGTAGCTTTCGATGTTTGCGGTTCCGCCTTTTTGATGGTGATTGATTTATACACACTGGTGTGGGGTTTCCATATGAACATACAAGTAAAACAGACTCTCTGTAGTCTGCACTACTTATCAGTGTTCTGTCTCCTCACTCCAGGACATCTGTTTCCATTTTATATCAAAACAACTGTAACGTTCATGTTTAAAAATCCCCAATCTAGCTATACTGATGGACTCCCCTCGTTCCTGGCAGGTGTTTGCAGGTGGGAGTGGAAAGAAGAGTTGGTGTGCATGGGACGGCACTAACATCACCTTTGTGCTTCCCTTTTACAAACATGAGCAATGCTGAATTAACATTTTTAATTCCTCTTGTTCTACCAATTCAATATAAGCTGAACATCATCGCTGCGCTTGAAGTATGGGGTTTTAAAAATGATTGTTCACGTTCATTAGTGAAACTGTGCTGAGTGCGGGAGGAGGGGTTAATAATGAATCTTAGACCCTGTTTTACACCTGGTCGTTTTATGCGTCTTGTATCTGGATTGTATCCTGATAAGATTTGAACCACATGCATTTACACTTGTAGTCAAATGCGTCTAAGGTTAGCCAGACTGAAATCCGACTGCTGTATTACACGTTAACATGTAAATAAGCTCATTACAATCGAACACCAACTTCCTGTGCTGTTCCTCGTTTTTAGTTGTTTTATGAAAAAGCTTTTACACTTTCTGTGATGTCAAATGATTCCTGTAAGTAGGTGTGTAATAATGCAATAAACACTCATCATGATAACCGTCCAACCTACTATGACAGTATCTGCTTACAGCTGCTCATTTCCACGTGCGTGAAAGTTCAATTCTTGAGTAAGGGAAACTGCTAGAATATAGTTGCAAGTGGACTTGTTCAGAGGATCACTCTTAGCCTTCAGTATTTTATCACAACTACGTAGAAACACCGCTTTCTCTCATTTACACCTCCTTAAAAATTGTAGCAGATTTAACGCAACATGCTGCCTGTATCTGTACCGTATATGTCTCGTAACATGCTGCCAGTATAGCACTGTGCAAGCTGCATGCCTAAATAATCACACACTCACCTCCAAAGACCTTGTTTGGCTCAGTAACACCTTTT
>JAOUQW010000040.1:1411734-1425105 GCA_028565825.1 Olivaichthys viedmensis | reverse complement strand
CACCAAAAAGGTAATAATGTGTTACTGCACGGCTGTTTGACTGAAAATGGAAATGAATGTACTGTAACATTTTCCCCATCCTTATTGTTTACCACCAAATCATTAACAATAAACACTGAATGGACGTTTGGTCTCTGACTTTTGCACAGTGCTGTATATAATTTCTAATACAGTCTTTGTCAAATGCCACATTATGTATTTAATTCCAGATTTAATTCCAACGCATTCGGCCACATAGCTAGCTAGTCTTTTTTTTGCATAGTCAGATGGAATTGTCACCACTGAGCTTGCTAGCGAAATCAGGCATGTCTTTATACAGTAGGCCTATTTCATGTGAATAGATTTATATTAAATATAATAGGCAATTTGTGCAGTTCTGATGGTTACTGTTTGGCCATCACGCTGTTGCTAAATGCACTCAAAAGGCACACTTATAACCTAGCAAGTCATGTAGAATTAAGAATTGAGAGAGAGGAAATGACTATTAACTGACTGTTTTCTAAAGTGGTAAGAAGACACTAGTGTTCATTTTGCAGTACAGTCAGCTCCAGAATTATTGGCACCCTTGGTAAAGATGGCTAAAAAAGAAGTCTTTGTGGTTACTTAGCTAATACTCACACTGAAAATATTTGAGAAATCTAACCTTTAATTTAAGTACATTTATTCGAAGAAAAAAGAAGAAGAAAAACGTATTTAAAAAAAATATTTTTTTAACAAAACCACACGTGTAATAATTATTGGCAGTTTTTTTTTTTTTAACCCATCTTTACAAAGGGTACCAATAATTATGGCGCTGACTGTATCTTTAAGCCAAAGCTAACAACCATGGAAAACTAAAAACTGAAGGTTTGACCACCCAATTGCAGTGCGTTAAATTAAGCCCTTAGGATAGAAACAAAAATATTGAAAAATTGGTTTTAATCACATTTCTACGATATCAATATAAAGTAACGGTACTGTTCTGACATTGTTGGCACCCACGAAAGAAGTAGAGCTTCCCTTCCTCCTAAATCCCAATTTAATCCCTTGGCATGAGACTACAGTCAGTGAAAAATATTGACGCATTACTGAACATTACCATCTAGTCTATACACTACTGCCCTGTGTTTTGATTAACTCATAAAATTTGCTAATTAGCCAAGCTATAGTTGGTTTTGATTAGGGGTGTCAAAGTTGAATCCTGAGTTTAAAGCTTTAGAGCTTTCTTTTGCCCTGACACACCACCATTCAACCTAAGAAACGGTAGATAAAGATAATTCAATTCAATATGATTTCATACTGATATTGATAGTGGCTTGATGGTGGCTTGATGGTGGCTTGATGGTGGCTTGTGTTGCTTAGAATCTCTTGGTGCTTAAAGCACTAGAAACCCTGAAATGTGTAACGATGAATCCCCCCAGGACTGAAGTTCAGCCCCCTCTGGTCACAAGTCCTCAAAAATCAAATTGTTATTTCTGCTTCAAGTCATTCGGTTTCCCTTCTGATCGTCTGATACAAAAGCACCTGATGAGCAATATGGTGACCACATGATCCTGTTCTCACTGCAAACCTAAGGGCACCAATGACTAGTTCAGGAAAACATTTATGAGATGACATTTATCAACTGTCACAGGTGTAGTCAGTGCTGCAGGTGTCATATAAGGCAACGGGGGGGTCGAGAGCATTTGCCTGAAAGGTTTTGGAAAGTCCTCAGGCTTTGAGGTTTACATTTCTGAAGTGACTAGCACGTCACACTGAACTCAGAGTGGCCATGAGGTGAACCACACACAGGTTGAACGGAGAGGGAGGACGCACACACACGTACGCTCGCAATAGGCTGCGCTGGTTAAATGACAGCCATTTCCACCAATATCATCATAGGCCAATATCACTCTTTCAGATATCACCATCATATGCACATTAAACCTTTTTTAGTATACTCAAAGCAGTTCTAATGAACAGATAAATGAGCTACTATTGTTATAAAGAGGTTTAAATATGATGTAGCAATGTCAGCTGATTTCCAGTACTCTTCAAAGGTCGCGCTCTTTCTAAAATGGTAATAATTTTCATCATCAGCATTACCATCATCATTATGTCCTTTGATTTTTTTTCTCTCCCACCAGTCACTTGATTTCTTTCTGCTCGTCAACATCATCATCATCATCATCATCATCATATCATCAGTATTATCACCAAATCTTTGCATTTCAAAGAGAAAAACACTGAAACCTTTTCAGTCACTTTTGGTTTAACCCCAATTTTATAAACTTAATTCAAAATGCTAGACATAAACCCAGCTAACAGAGAACGTTATTAGAACGTTTAGCAAATATTAAACAGCTTCTATCAAGAAATAACATTCCTGCAATGTTCTAAAACCATTTGCTGTAACAATGGTTTGCTTCCCTATGTTATTAGATTGCTCACACAACAGTCCCAATAAGACAAAAACTAAACGCGAGTGTTAACGTTCCTACAACTAAAAATGTTGCAGAAACGATGTAGGAACGTTTATAAACGTTACGTAAAAAAACGTTCTCAGAACACACAGACGAATTTGACAAATTGAGCGTTCTTGGAACCAAAAGTTCGAACTTAAAACTGTTAGCTGGGAACACACCATTCCTCAGCTGTATCACGATATTTAGGTTAGCTAAGAAAGTGCGAGCCGAAACAGTAGCGTCACACACATACGGCTTTGTTGATATCTGTACCGTGTCTAAAGAATCGGTCACATAGTACAGCTCTCTGCACCATTAAAGACAGAAAAACAGAATTGCGCATGTCTAACAGAATTGTTGCGTCCTCATTCAGCTCAAATGAACTAAGCTAGCCAGCTTCCTAAACACCAAAACACAGCACTGCGCGAGATAGTTAGCTTGGCGAATGCCAACTCTTCAGCAGTAGCTATTTGACTTTAGTAGCTAACCAAATACGCTAACCACCTAGCTAATGTTAGGCTAAGTATTATCATGTAATTAAAACCAAGTACTAGCAAGCTGGCTAACATTGGGCTATTATATTATTGTGTAAAGCAGTAGCCATGTTTAATAGCAAGATGGCTAACATTAGGCTGTTGTATTATTGTGTAAACCAGGAGCCAAGTTTGCTAGCAGGTGTTAGCCCTCACCCTCAGGGAGACAGAGATAGAGGAAGGGAATTAGCAGTAACTAAATTGGGTGCAAATAGTTTACATTCCTATTTTCACCCGAGTGCAAATAGCTTCTGCCTATTTTTATTCAACATCTATAAAATAAATAAACAATTTATCAGGAAACAGGAGAGAAAATGAAACATATTTTAACGTCCAATTAGCTACTTGTTACCGCGAGTGACAGTGGAGTCAGTTAGTGCTATAAAATAACTCACGATGTCTACGATACGCTCAGAAAATAGTATAGTGATGTAATTAATTACGATATCGATATTATATCTTCATATCGCCCAGCCCTCTACATTGTGCATTAGGTCCTAATTGGGTCCTTCATTTCTAAAAAGAAGCTTCCCACTGCTTTTCCAGCACAAATAATAAAAAACAAAAGAAGCAGAATGTACTGTTTGTGATCCTCACCTGTCAGGAACTGCTGTGTGTCCAGGAGCTTGCAGGTCTGCTCCTTCTCCAGCTTGTTGGGTTTGTCCGAGTATGGCGCCAGCGGCCCTTCCCAGTACACCCTGCCCTGGCACAGACGCTTGGCATAGAGTCCGTCAGGCGTGAGCCAGAGCAGCACACCACGCTCCAGCACGTTGGGTAGCTTGTCGGCGCCGCGCCGCTGCGACTGTGGATACGGGAAGGGGAAGAGCACGGGCTCGGGTCCGCAAAAGAGCCGGTCCTCCACGCACGGAGACGACGGAGAGGACGGAGAAGAGGGGGAGGATGAGGACGAGATCCGGCAGCCTTCGGGACTGGCGGTGGTGACCTCTTTCACGAGAGACTCGCGGTAGTAGAGCGACACGTGCAGACGGAAGTCTGGAAAGAGGGTGAGATACAAAGGATGGGTTTGTGTGGAATTGGTGTTTGTTCCTGTTTCTTAATGTGAGACACAAAGAACCATCTGGAACTGGCGAAAAGTGTCAGCACATCGTAAGGTCTTGAGAGAATAATATGTCGATGTGTGTGTGTGTGTGTGCATTTACCAGAGATGGCCATGGCCTCTGCTGATCTTATACCAGGGTCCACTGACACGGGATGGGACTCTGTAGGAGCGTACGTATAGAAGGATCCGGATATCTGGTACCCTGCAGGATGTCGTATACTGTTAGAGGGAATTGCCTTCATTTCAACAGCATTAACTCTAACAGCTTAACCTGATGAACTGTGTGCAGGAAAATAGCAACCAGGGTTTTGAAAAAAAATAAAAAATGATTTGCTTGCTCAATCAGTAAACATGCTTTATCTAGAAGAAAAACTCAGGTGCATATTGACATTTATTACTGAATGAATGACCAGCGTTCGACCTCAGAATCCATGACACATGCCTGGCATTAAGGCTGCACGATATGGACAAAAAAAAATGCGATAAAATTGTTGGATATCCCAAATGAGGAAGACAGATGCAATACATTAAGACAAAATTTTATTATAAATATTATTTTAAAATTGTAATGTGTCTCTGACAGACAAAATACAGAACCTGAAAATGAATACATTTTGCTATTTTTATTCAGAGTTATTTAACAGTGGACAACAATAATCGCAATATTTTACTCCTTAAAGCTAAATTCCAAATGTGCAAAATAAATAAAAAACAATAAGAAAATTAAATGCATGCAAAAAAATTTTTTAGCATTAGTGCAAGTACTTTTGCAAATGCAAAACACCCCAACCTCAACTCGTCTTTACACAGATTTTTGTATTATTACTTCTTTATTTAAGCCCCTCTAACATGCAGTTAGGCCAAATCCCAAATGGGTTCCTATTCACTACATATGCTGTCTGCATAGGGTATAAGATAATAGCGAAGAAACTCATATCGCCTTAACGATAAAAACACAATGAGTCGTGCAACCCTAATTAGCATATTTCTTTACTTATCTGAGCCCAGTTTATAAAAGCACAAAATCTTTTTTTATCAACACAAACCATCTACCAAAGCACATCACTGACCAGTTTGATCGTATATTTCTAAACTTGGCCACTCAGCGAGAACACAACCGTGTCTATTTCTGTGCCACTTTTATTTGTGGAGTTGCGGCGTCACCCAATGAAGGCGCTCGAAGCCGAAGCTGAATCGTAAATGCAGTTACTCGAAACAGTGTTTGCTTTTCACAACTCGTACTGACAGACCTCTCCACTATACAAATTTGATTAATCAAATTCTAATCTATAAAGCACCTAGAAAACGATGTCAAGTGATGGCCACAGCAGTTCTGAAAGGGCCGAGCATCAAACCTAATAATCACACTAACACACGAGGCACAGATTTCATAACTCACACTTACAGTTAGGTTGATATTTCCAAGGTTAACATACACAAATTTGTCTTTTTTCGTTCTTCTTAGCCCTAGTTTGCCAATGCAAATATAACCAGATGCCCATTAATTACAGATAAAACCAATCAATTTGCTCCCCATAATAAAAAAAAAATCAAACCATTGCTTCTTCAGGTTCATATTAGTTATTATTGCACAGTATTTAGGACACGACCACAGAGTTTTCCTGGCATGGCATTTTTGGCACACTTCCCAAAACTGTATTGTGTGCATTGTGTTCTATGAACTTGTGTTCTTATCGTTTGCAGAGTGAGAAGTCTAATGTGAGGATCTCAACTTTTCTTTTTAAAATTTCCTCATTCTGATCAGCTAAAAGTGTTGCCCAGATGCTTAATTTGCCTAAATGTCACTCAAACAGCATCCAAAACATGGGCTTAGTTACAAACAATGCATCATGATGCATCGTGTCTTTTTGGGTACGACTGCACAGAGGAAAAAAATATCAGAGGACCCACAATGTAACAAACAATATCGAATGTTTGGTATAACATAAATGCAATCAGAAGTATCATAAGTGCTGCCAACACGCACGCGGGTTATTCGGGACTAGTCCCATTGGTTAGGGATTGTGGGTTTTGAAATAGAAAAAATTAACCATTTCAGGAGGTGCATGCTTTCCTAAAATTATCAGAATTTCCTAGAATTTGAGCGTCAGTCAGTGTTGCATATACAAATATAACTCTACGAAGGCTTTCAGTCATCCAGGTCGTTTTTGAACGTCTCGTAGTAGTAAGTCAAGGACTCTTTCACCCCTCATCCATTGGACATCATCAATTACCCCTAAATGAAATGTTGAGAAATGACTGGAGAAGGTTCCACCATTCAGTGGTACACTCTCAGAAAAAAGGTACTAAACTGTACCTTTCCTTGTCGCTGGGGTGGTGCCCTCAAGGGTACATCATTTGTACCTTTAGTATGTATCTTTTACCTGGAAACGTGAATATAGTGTACTTTTAAAATGAGTTAAGGTACATAATTGGATCTTAAGGACCTCTGTTGTACCATTAATTCGTTTTAGAGTTTTAAAGCTACACTACACGCACCTTCCCAGGTAAAAGATACATACTAAAGGTACAAAAGATGTACTTTTAAGAGGGTACCACCCCAGTGACAAGGAAAGGTACAGTTTAGTACCTATTCTTCTGAGAGTATACCAATGAAGCCCCTCGGATGAGTAGTGAAACGTCGTCAAGTTTAGAACAACACTTCTACGAGACAAATCTCAGGTGATCCAAATCCCATATAATAATAATAATAATAATAATAATAATAATAATGTACCATTGTCGCAGGACGGCGTGTGCCACTGCAGAGGACGGGCTGATGGGTACGGACACGGACCATACGGTAACTCTGCATGCGGCGGCTGATGGTGTGGCTGCTCGGGACCGAACTCTCGCCAGTCTCTCCTGTCCTGGGACAGCATGTAGCTCGACATCTGAGGTTCCAAAAAAATATAAAAAATTGAAGGTGAAGAGTGTTAGTCTCATGAGTAGTACGGTTGTAGCAAGATGATTTATCTTAAAGAGCTCCTCTGAAATCATGTGAGCAGCTGTGTTTTAGTAGTTATGTAATTTACAGAAGTAAGAAACAACTAAAAATGGAGTGTAACGTCTCATTAAGTTAATTAGTTTTAAATATCTGCTGGTATTAACAGTTGCCTGGAATCACTTGGTGACCAAGATCCTCAGATATTAAGACTTGAATTGTTTTAGACTCTAGGATTAATATCTCTTTTGTATTATACACAGGTTGATACAGTGTTATCTATAATTTTAAGCTCAATGAGGAAATTAAGAATGTGCTTTTTTTTTAATCGAATAGTTTAACTCTTCTCAGGAGGAACATTTTATTTTTCCTTTTGGACATTGGTGACCAAGATCTTCACATTAACTTAGACTTTTGTGAAAACTTGAGTTAACATTTCAAAGAAATTCAACAATAAATATTCAGCAATAAAGACCTTCAGATTATAAAATTCGATCTGAGAAGTCTGTGATTTTAAGATGTTAATCCATAAAGTTTTGACCCTCAATAAAGTCTAAGCACTTTAAAAAAAAAAATACTTTTAAGCAATATTTTGGTGCAAAACTTCTCACATAGATTCAGTGCTGTGTTAATAACATATTTATATCATTAACTAGTTTTTGCCAGAAAAAGTCATAGAACCTTATAATTCCACGGTCTGGAAATGTATTTTTGTACTAAGACCGTACCTGAGGCTGGAGAGGAGGATACGGAGAATGCATGGGGTAACTGAGAGACGTCACGTGTGCTGCGCTGTCCTCAATGCTGCTGGACTTGGAGCCTAAATAACACAAAAAAACTGTCAGGTTTCTACACTGGAAGGTCCTGGAGGATAGATTTGGATTTGCAGACACTTATTCAGACACAAAGTTTAAAAAAATAATAATAATAAAAAAAAAAACTTCAAAATAGTAGACCCTACCAGTCTTTTGGTCATCTGAGACCCAAGATCTAACGTTTGAATAAGATTTGAATTTTGTGGACACTTCAGTCAACACTCAATGGTTCTTTGGATAATTAATGGTTCTCAGCTTCCTAGAGGAGTTTTACTTGGAACGCCCTCTGATAAGGAAGCACTCTGTGGTAGGCTTCTACATAGAACCTTTAATGGTTCCCCCAGACGGACAAACTGAAGAATGCTTTAGGGTTCTAGATTTAACCTTTTCTTTCTAAAAGTGGAAGTTGATCCGTAATTTAATATTTGTTATGAATTCTCACTTTATAGCTCACATAGAAACTTTTTTAAAATGTAGAGAAATTGTTATCGTGTAGCAATAACATTTTGTCTTATAAAATATGTACTTCTCCATCATCATAATTATCCTACAATACTGACAATTTTACATTTGTAAAATTTGTAAAAAGGCTAAGTTGTGATTATATTACGCATGTCTTCATTACATTCTTGTATCTCACATTTTGATTAAAATGTACAGGAAGTAAGTGCGCTATAGTTGAAATAAAACCAAGCTAGAGCTGTGTTCCACACAATCCTGATCTCAAATCCAACAAAATGGAACCTGTGTGTCTGTCTAATACATTGTTTACACTCTGAAAAATCGGTACTAAACTGGGGTTTAAGGTACAAACACTTCTCACTCAGAACCCTCAAGGGTGCGTCTTTTGTACCTTTAGTTAGAGGTACATAATTGTAGAGAAACAGTATATAGTTCGTGTCTGTAGCTCTCCAAACAGAAATAATAACTTCACAGGCCTCCGTGAGACTTCTTTGAGCCTTTACCTGAGCTCATTAGACCAGTGTGTGGACCAGCAAAGGACAAAGCGAGAGGTCTCTTGACCTCTCTGATCACACAGGGCCCGTCTTGTGCAAGGCCCGAGGGGCAATCGCGCTGTTTGGTTCTTTGCGCTTGGTAACCGAAGCCCTCTATAAAAAGCATTGAGGGTGTTTAGCACATGTGGTGGCTTCCTCTGAGCTTCCTGCCCTACTGAGTGAAAGAGCAAAGTCTCGGTGCTCAACATGAGTGCACACGAAATGTTCATTTGTGCTCAGTGTATTGCAGTTTGCTGGAGCATGGCAGATGCACCAATGATAGTTTTTTTTTTCTTTTTTTTCTTCCTTTCTTTGCTCTTTGCTGCATGAGCAGAAATATGACCCGGTGCATAAACATCACTGAACATATCGATATCTCAAAGCATCAAAAAAAATTTTTTAAACATTACTTAAACATGGCTCAAAAAGCTTCTTCTGTTGTGGGATTGATCCATTTTAAAGTCGACTTGTCTGTAAAAGATCGTGAACACAGTTTGTTTGGTGTTTCTCTGCTCGCATGAAACCACAGGCCAATCTGCTATCAAACCAACCACCTATTTTTGGATATAGTTAGTCACCTGAAGGCGAAACCCATTTAAAAATAAAAATAAGAAACCCTCAATTAGCCCCAGTGTGAGTGTGAGTGCGAGTAAAAACCTCCTTACAGCCTGCTTAAGGATGGTGAGGAAGTTGGCGGTCGCGAATCTAAACCAGTCTTGAGCTCACACTTAAGGAACACACACTTTACCTCGCTTTGCTCCCTCGGGGATGATCTTGTAGACTTTATAAGGGTCCGATATGTCCAGCTGGCTTCTCTCCACAAGCTCGTCGAAGTCATTGCTTTTGTTGAGGGCGCAGCGCAGTCGCGTCTTCCACGTCGGGGGGTCCGGCTTGTCCACCCCCTCCCTGTACTTCCCCTTAAACAGAGCCCAGGCCTGGTGGAAAAAACAACAACACACACAATGCTCTTCATGAGATGTTCTGCTTCCCACCTGTTCATGACTGACCTCACTGTTTCTGACATTCTGTGAATTGGTTAAGAAAGAAAGAAAAAAAAGACACTGTTCTAATAAACAGTGTTCTAATTGTCCTGAGCTTCAGTTTTGACATTTTCAAACCACAAGGGCTAGAGGAACCTCACTAGCTGTTCATAAACACTATAGGAGTGATTGTGTTTATGAGAATAAAGAGAAACAATCTCCTTACGATCTTAGATCTTAAATCTAGAACCCTCTGGGGAAACCCTTAAGTTCTATGTAGAGTGTTGCCCTTTCTTTTTTTTTTAACAGTGTACATAAGTTAGCAAAGTGTACACTCTTCGATTAAAGAAGGGTTCTTGAAGGGTTCTTTGGATAGTTAAAGGCTTCTAGCTTCCTAAAGGGGTTCCACTTGGATCCCTTTCTGATAGGGAAGGACTCAGTTGTAGGATTCTATATAAAACCTTTAAAGGTTCCCTCAAGTGGCAAACAAAGAACCCTTAAGGGTTCTAGATTTAACATTTTTTTCCAAAAAATGTCATGAAACCCACTTTGAATCGCATATTTCTTTACTTTTCTATAAAATATTAAGATGCTATACTCTTAGAAAATCATGTTAATTCTAGAACCCTTAAGGGTTCTTCAGTTGTCCCTCTAGGGGAACTGTTAAAGGTTTTATGATACAGGGTTTCCCTATCCAAAAGGGAGCCCTTATAGGAAGCGGAAAAAAGCCTTATCCTTATAAAAAGAACCCTTGAAGAACTTATGAAGTCGTAATAAGCAGGCTTACTCCCTTACTACTATAACTAAGTAATAGTTGTAATAATAATAATCTTCATGATGATGAGCAGCGCACCTTGAAGAGCGCGGCGTCCTCGTCACGGTTGTAGTCCTGCTTGCCCGCGTGCTTCCACGGGATCCTGAAGATGGTCTTCTCGTCGTTCTCCCACACCAGGCCCGGGTACTCGCCGCTGTCGATCTGGTCGATGAGCCACTGCCTGAGCTTGCCATTGCCACAGTTGACTGACATGCTGCAGTCCCCATCTACGTTCATCCCTGCCACAGACACACAGCAAGCGTGAGCCGGTGGAACCGTTGATGCACGAGGCCACTGTTACACTGGAGTGTCTAATCGGTCCGGTTATGGATTTCAATTTCAAAAATATAGTGCGGAAAGCAGGCTCAGAAAGTGCGCACTATAAAGTTGTAGAAAAGAAGCTGAAAGGGTTTAACAGGTTGCTTTGTTGTGATTGTTCACGCCACCCACCCAGCAGAGTCCACAGTGTTGAATGAACTCTTCCAGTGTTACAGTGGTCACAATTGCAAGTACAGGTGCACACAAATGAACACTACAGAAGTTGTGTTGGCGTTAATGCAACACATTCAACGCTGTAAAAGTGTTCAATTCAAGACTAAACCTCTGCTGGTGTCTATGCATTCAAGTTCAAAGTGAGTTCCTGCACTAAAGGGTTTGAAATGGCACCAAACATGCACTAGAAAAGAAAAGTCTAGATTCTAAACGTTTTAGAAAAGAAGCTGAAAACCTCCCCAGGCCTCCCTCTAAATGGCTCATCAGTGTTGAGAGGAAAGCTCCTCGGTGATGAATGAACTTCAACAACGGCAAGTGTTTACATAAATGGACAAGATACGAGCTATGCAACACTTTAAAGACTTCATTCAACCCTGCATGGCTCTGAACGATTGGAACTGCAGGAGTGTCCAAAGACTGGGAACGTTTGCAGATGAGTTGCTTATTTAACCCCTGCGCTAAAAAGTTCTAATACATGATATCCCTCTCACTCCAATATCTACTCGAGCTCTCTCTATCCGGCTTGTATTAGTATCAACCCCTGTCCCTCTCCTCGTGCGTGTCGAGGGTCCCGCGGTGCCCCCCTGCGCGCTTACCTTTGCGCATGCGCCGCACCTGCTCGCTCCCGCAGGCGGTGATGCTCCGACAGCAGGCTCGTTTGCGCAGTCGGCGGAAAGCGCTCGCGCCCTTAAATACACCCGTTCTACATCGTTGTCAATGAAGGGCGGGGACTGTAAGCTACGCGGAAGAAGCTGGTGGGTTTTTTTGGGGAGGAGGGGGGGGTGCTGCACACGGCACCCCTCTTTTTTTTTTACATCGGCGTTGTAGTTCATCGGGGGTTCTCCGAAACGCGCACGATGCCGAATATCCATCCAGCCCGGGAAATACCCAGCGCCGGGCGGCCGGGGCGCGCCGCGCGCGCGCGGAACAAAATCCGCTGCGGATAAAGGAGCAAACAACAACAACACAAAAATCTCCCTGCGCTCGTCATCGATGTAATCCTTTCCGATATCCGCTCGATTTTGTTTACTCCGCTATTCCTGGCGACGACTTACGGTAAACCGGTGATCTTTTTTTAAAAACCATGGGTGCGACCAAAAATAGATTATTGGCACATTATGGTAACTTATGGTCGCGTTGTAGTTTGCCTTTAATGTTTAGTAGGGTTAGTGTACGGTTTGGGACAGAGCCGAAGTGATAGACCAGCCCGGCGTCTTTAGATCTGATGGATAAAATGATGGTGAGCTCATCCATTACGCACATTACGCACATTACGCACATTACGCACGGCGCGCGTCCAAGAAACGAGCGCGTCCCAATGTTTTATATACTTTTGTTGTTGTTGTTGTTGATGTTGTCCAACTATTTGACTTGGATGCAATAATACTGGACCCTTATCCTAACGAATACAGTGAGGGGACAGAAAACGGCGCCACCTGGCGTTGAAACTAAACAAAGACGCAATGAAGCGAGTGTTGTAATCCAACTATGGCACCGGAGGGGGGTAATAACGCGTTTGTAGAGGTTAATGTAGTTGTTTCGGTTTTTTTTTTTTGGTTTTTTAAATCCTTACAAACGATGCGTGGTGTTTTTCACATGTCATTTCACACACTTGATGTGTAATAGTGAAACGCCATCACACCATGTGAAGATGGGGCAAACATTAAATACGTGAAAATACATGGAAAAAGAAAGAAGAGGGAAAAAAAAACCACATAATTCGTGTTTTTCTGTAAGGGATGTAGAGGTTTTTTTGTTTGTTTTTTTTCTAAATATTAAAATAGCCAAATTTTTATGTAAAATATAGTATGTTTAAAAGTTGGGTAATTCCATGCTTCCACCTTACTCTGGAAAAATAAAGTTAAAAAAAAGTTAGCACAGAAAGAAAAAAAAATCACTTTTAAGTTGGTGCAAATTACCACAAGGGTTTGACCCCCCTAATTAAGACTTCCCTTTTCCTCTGCTCTCTCTCATATTGTTCAACACATCCAAACTATTTTATATATATATATATAAAATAGTTTGGATGTGTTGAACACTTTTCTTGGTCACTGCATAATTCCATATGTGTTATTTCATTATTATTCTAAAATAGTAGACAATAGCAAAAACTGAATATGACCCTTCTATGAACAGGGGTGTACAAACTTATGACTGGTAGTGTAATGTTATATACATATTTAAATAAATATAATGTAACCTGTACACCTTCTCATTCATGCAATTATCTAATCAGCGAATCGTGTGGCAGCAGCGCAATGTATAAAATCATGCAGATACGGACCAGCAGCTTCAGGTAATGTTCACATCAACCA
>JAOUQW010000040.1:1397777-1408130 GCA_028565825.1 Olivaichthys viedmensis | reverse complement strand
ATCCATTTTAAGATGAGTCTGAAACATACCAAAATGTGGAAAACTTGAAAGGGTCTGAAAACTTTCCGTATGCACTGCATATTCGTTTCTGCCACTGAGTATTGTTGATATTAATATATTAGCAGAAAGGGCATGGACTTTGCAAAAGATCACTTCAGCCAGACTAATTTGACATTTCATCACCTTGTGTGATAGCGTACATGGGTTGACTAAGGACATGAGGCAAATTTATGACCGTCCAAAGTCTTATTGATGTTGGCCAACATTCTGTTTAATTATTTCTTATAGCACGCTCCTTGACTTTCTTGGACACCTGTGACTTTGAGCAGGAGAATATTTGCGGGATGATCCAAGGTCAGGGTGACAAGGCAGACTGGGAACGTGTCACCAAGGCCACTGGTGGACCCGACACTGATTATTCTAACATGGGACGTTGTACTGGTACTGAAACCTTTTCACTGACACTTTAACCAATATTTATTAAGAGGTTTATCACATACAAAACTGTTTTGCTGATGTAAAACAAGTCAGTGATTGATTGCCATATCTTTACCATTCCTTACCCATTGACTGCTTTACTAAAAACTCTAATCCTGGCAGCCTCCACTGGTTTGACAATGTGCTGAATGCTTCAATGAATAGGGTTCTAAATTTCTGTCAGTATCTCATTGAGTAAACCCCCTCATAGTTTTCTTGTCAATAGGCACCGGCTACTTCATGCACTTTAGTACAGTCAGTGGCAGCGAAGGGGACACTGCTCTGTTGGAAAGCAGGTTGCTGTACCCTAAACGAAACTACCAGTGTCTGCAGTTCTTCCATTACCACAGTGGAAACCCCAATGATATGCTGGCCATCTGGGTGCGAGAGTACAATCAAGCCAACCCTAATGGCATACTACGCTTCATACAGCAAATCAGTGGTAAATTTGGATAAGCAACTCAAGAATGATAGTTGGCTTGTAAGGTCCTTTAACCAATGCTCCAATGTCAACAAATTCTAACATATAAATCTCGGTTTTCTTTGCAGGACCTCCTGAGAACTTATGGCAGCTACACCATGTTAGCCTGAACGTTTCCACAAAGTTCCGTGTGGTGTTTCAGGGCAGCAAGGGTGCTGGAAGCTCCACGAGTGGGCTCTCCCTGGACGATGTCAATCTTTCTGAGACCCCCTGCCCAGAACATGTGTGGCGGATCAAGAACTTCAAGAGTATTATGGAAAACACAACAATGAGCACTGCCATTTACAGTCCACGCTTCCGCTCCAAGTATGGCTATACCTTCCAGATGGGTTTGTACCCCAATGGCTCTGCGAGTTCACCTGGGGAGTTGGGGGCTTTTGCCCATCTGACATCTGGCGATGATGCTATTGATGCTAGCCTCACCTGGCCCTGCCCATGGGTGCAGATGACTATGATGCTAATGGATCAGAATGCAGACATCCGCAAACGCATGTCCAACCAGAGAAGTGTCACGACTGACCCCAATGAGAAAATAGAAGGTGTCTGCTTCACCACCATATACATTACTATTTAATCATTTTTCTTGGCATTTAGGTCAACATGGTATGCCTGCCTATTATAAGACTACAGTGCATTTAGATTTTTTTTTCTTTTTTTGTAAGAATCTACAATGTTTTTCTGGGACAACCCACGTCAAGTGGGAATGGAGGTAACAGGGGAGGATGGGACTACATACTTTAGGGGACCGGGAGCAGGAACGAGTGTGTACCTGACTCAGGCCAGAGCACTCAGCAGAGACTTTATCAAGGGTGGAGACGCCATCTTTCTCCTCAGCATGGAAGGTGAGAAAGTCAGGACGCATCAAGGTAGCAAGTATCCATATGTAGAGGCATCAGCTTGCTCTCTGAAGATGACGGTTTTAAATTTGGTAGACCGTACTCATCTGCCACTGGGAAGGGGGCTGTCTTATATACAGTACAGCACCTTAAAAAAAGTAGTGTAAACTTCATATTAAGTGCAAAAGAATACCATCATGAGGATTGCTAGGTCATGGAAATAGAATAAGATTGTCTGTCAATCATCTACCCCGAAGAAGACTTGATTTCAAGTTTGAAATCTTCATGTTGAATAAATTCATAACAAGATTTTGAACAGAACATGAGGCCACATTAAGTTCAAGGTTGGATTCACAAGATATCAAGCTAATAGTTTAGTTTTCTGTTACCCATTAGTTGATACCAATGGGAACCAAGTAATGTAGTTAACCCACCTTATTCACCTCAAGTTGCGTTAAACAAAAGGTTCGCTTGCAAACCAATGAACTCAACTTTTCTGAATGTACATTGTATTAAACTACAGGTTAGATGCCAGCATCAGTTTGTAGTAAAGTGTGTCTGATTTTTGCCCTGTAGATATATCACACTTGGTTCCTTCACAGTCCATCCCTCCGACAACAGTCAACCCCACCACCCCTACTAACGATCTATGTGCCTTAAAATGTGAAAATGATGGAGTGTGTGTGATGGACAATGCAGTAAAAGCAGTGTGCAGGTATGTATAAGGACAGGGCGAGTCTCCTCGACAGGTTAAAACCTAAATGTCCTAATATGCTAATGTTGCCTAAGAGTGTTTGAAAATTAGCAGAAATCAGGTAGCAGTATGCAATCACAGTTATACTGTTACCAGCGTGAACAGTGTTAAACAGAGCTACATGTCTCTCTGTAGGTGTGCCGTGGGTGATGACTGGTGGTACTACGGGGACAGGTGTCAGTTTAAGAGTTCTAACCAGGACAGCGTGATTACGGCAGTCGTGGCCTCAGTTGTGGTCTTCGCCGCCATGGCGGTGGTGACGGTAGTGAGCGTGGTGTGTCTGAAGAAGAGGTATAAGAGGAAGATGAACGACATGGGTGGGGTCACCATGCAAAACATCGCCATAAATAAATGACTACCTAACGTATTTAATTATTAGAAGTAGTGGCAATATAAAATTATATATGTATATAACAAGTACATTTTCATGTACTTTTCATCTCGGTGAAATAAAAATGGTTCCTATTTTCCATGTTTGGCTCAGTAAATATCGTAATACATTTCTTTTCATTTCCTTCTTCTTTTTCGTAATCTTACAGAAACTTGGCTGTGAAATTATTCTGAAGTGTGGGTAGTTTTGGGGGCTTTGGGGGTTCTTGACTGATGACTGCTGATTAGTGAGAAACACCAGTGAGACAAAGCAGGCCCTTTCTCCACATGCAATAATACCAAACCAAACTGATCCAAACTTTACAAAATGTGCAATAATACTGCCATCTTGTGGCCTGTCTGTGCATTTAAACACGGTGTGCAAGAGTGCAAAATCGAACAGAATCTTAATAGAAGCTTAATTTATGACGCAAAAACAAGGTTAATCCAAGTGGAGAAGAAATAATTGCACTGATGATAAAAAAAAGAATAATTATACAATCATCTGCCTTAGCTTTGTATCCACAACAGAACAGAAACAAGGGGCTTCATCATGATAAATTTAGGATTTATTATAACAAAAACAGGAACTTTTTGTGTGGTTTGATTACAATTCCTAACAGGTACTCTTACTGGTCATGCTGGTGACAACGGAAGAATGAGTTGTGTGTGTGGTTAACCGGACAGTGATGACAAGACCGAGCGTAATGTGCACTTCATTTACGTCATTTGTTTAACGTACTGAATACCTACGTGCACCTGCATGTATGAGGAAGGAATAAGCTCATCATAGACACACAGTTCCTTTAAAAAGCATCCGTATACAATATTTCTTATTTACAATCATTGGGAAAAAAAAAGAACAAAAAAGAACAACAAAAAAGAAAGAAAATCACCATTTCTCGCAGAGAAGATTAGTAAAAAAAAGTGACTAGGTCACCATAAAAGAGTAAGCAACTCCTAGGAGTTAGTCTTTTTCAACTTCTACTAAATTTCTAGTTTTTACAGGCACGAAGCCTTGATTTAGTGAAGAAATACAGTCTTACATAAGTGCCCTATCTACAACAGATAAGCGTGGTATTACTGGTGTGCACTACACAGCACCATCGCGAACAAAACGATTCTGCGCTTTGCTATCTTTCTTTCCTTATTTCTTTTTAAAAGTGTCTTGCAGTGTTTCCTCATATAAAAGATATGGTAAGTTGAAGAGAAAAAAAAAGATTCATAAAAAATCCACAATGTTGCTGAGTGGTAATGCGTTAACATTGCAAGACTAGTGTTTTGAACTCTATAGGTACTGTCGGGTTTTTTTTTTTATGTAAATAAATGCTAAACAGTCAGTAGATCAGTAGTCAGCTGCGTTGAGCTCTTAAAGGGGCAGGGCACAGTGCTGTGCAGGGTGGGACTGGAGTCTCTTAAAGGGATTCACTGACGTCCTATTGGTCGGCTTGCAGGAGAAGCTCCTATTGGTTGGCTTGCAATGGGAACCGGGTTTGTGCATTGTCGTGAATGTGCAGGTGGGCGTCATGATGCATGTCAAAAGGGTGTGACAATGCTGGACGCCACTTCAGAATGTGTGTGTGTGTATTGCAGACTGTTTAGAATATCTCTGAGTGGTGTGTGTTCACCTGTGAGACTGTAATTCTAATACTCTCCCATTATAAGTGTGTGTGTGTGTGTTGAAATGACTGAAATGGCTCAATCCACGTCACTGGTTTTAGTCTACAAACGGCCGTGTTTGCAGGTGTATAAACTACTTGCGCAATGTCGCGTAGTGTCATTGTCTCTGCAGTACCTTATTCATCATTTCTGTGACACTTCACTTAGTTTTGTACACATATTATCCACAATATTTGGCATTTGTGTATATTTAACATGTATGCTGCAAACAGTGTTTCTCATCATTTCGATTGTTTAATCAGATAATCATACAGTGAATAGTGACGTTAATCAGGGTACTCGGCCTAGCACCACCGTTCGTCTAACCGACGGCTTTCTCACTATCTTTTATTTCATTTTTACCCCATATCGCACAACGATCTTACAATCTTGGAGGGTGACGGCTAACATCCTCCGAGAAGCGTGTGGTCAGCCTCGGGCTTGGAGGAGAACACGAAATGTCCTCTTCCATTAACATGAGCTACAACAAGACACCAACAATTTGGAAGTGTCGCTCTGATTGACAGGGGAGAAAGGAAAGTCCTTCTCACCCAGACAGCAGGGCCAGTTATGCTCTCTTGGACTCCCTAAGGCATGGTCAGGATTTGTACTCACGATCTCCCCCACAACAGGGCGAACACGAAGACTGTAACGCCACTCGGAAACCTACTATGGCTCTTTTTAATGCTCAGTGCTTGGAGGAGTTGTCAAAAAACGAGAGCTGTGAGTGATGTACTCCGTTCTTGAAGTGGTTCAGTGAAGCTGACTGCCCTCCTGATAATCTTAGCTGAGAATCCCCCCCCCTTCTCCTGTAGACAATTAGGTTAGCTAGCTAAATGACTGTCTAATGTCGCTATCTGATAATCTGATTAAACACAATTATCTGACAATTGAAATGATGAAAAAACGGGGTAACCCTAAACTGACATTATTTACTGCATTAACAAACCATGAACCTCGGCATTAATAACCTTTCACCTGCATTAATTGATGTTTATTCTTTCCAGGACTAAAATAAATCCATATAAATGAGCATAAATTAAATTACAGCATGTGACTAAATGTCGATAATCAAGTAAACTCAAGTCTCTGGGTGTAAATATTGGCACCCACCATTCAGCCTCACTTATTAATTTTGCAAACTAACCACCGAGAGCATATAAATTAAGGCATTAGGCTCATATTGGTCAGTGTGGACTTATTTTTACTCAAAGATTGAATAAACGTTGGTTAATGCAGGTGTTCATTGTCTGGCTTACTAATTATTTTGTTAATATAAATGATTGGTGTATTAATGTTTAACTTCATGGTTTCCCAATGTTAACTAATGCAGTAAATAATGTTAGTTAAGGGAACCTAAATGCAAAGCGTTTACACACTGTATACAAAAATAAACGCTAAATATTTTGATCAGTATGTACAAAACTAACTGAAGATTAACAAAGAAACGATGCAATAAGGTACAGGTAGGAGCCAAAGATATTGTTGACAAGAGCTAACTTTAAGTAAATAGACTATACTGTGCAAGTAGTCCATAGACAAATACAGGCAATTTCACAAATTGTATCTCTTCGTTCTTTGTTAAAGAGCTTATTAGTGAAATAAGCCATTTTTCTCCAGGCCGCAAACAAATACTTTTTGACCTTGTGGCAAAAGCTGAGGAACGGAGCATTACAGCAGTTTCCCAATCCCAGTCTTCTGAGATGCCTTGACAGTGTTAATGTTTTCCCAATTTACACCTGGCTTAGCTAATTTGCTAATAATTCCACCCTTTGTGCAATCAACAGGGAAAACACTGAACCGTTCAGTGCAGAGACACTCCAAGACTGGGACTGGGAAACCCTGTTATTTATGGTACGTGTTATCAGAGCGGCGTGTCGTAGTAATCAGCAGGCTGCTCGCTCTTGCTGGGTTTCTGCTGCTCCTGCTGATGCTGCTTCATGATCTCCTTTACTTCCTCCTCTAGCTCGGGTGGAATGATGAGCTGATCGTCAGGGTCGGGCATCGCGGGTGCCGTGAAATACCCGCCGGACTTTTTAGACGGTGCCTCGGCTGCCACCTCGATCAGGTTGTGACTTGTCTCGTGGGGAGCCACTGAGCCGTTGCCTCTCCTTCGTCCCAGTGTTTTGCTCCATGCTTCGGGCATTGCGTTGTTCCCTGGTTTCTCGCTCTGCTTCCCTTCCTTCTCTGCCTCGCTAGTGACCGGTGCCGTCTCTGGTTCCAGGGGTACCACGTCATCAGGAGCTTCGGGGGTGCAGGGAGGAGGGGGAGGAGGAGGTGCCAGGAGGCGCAAGCAGTGGACGTCGGCTTCCACTTCGAGTCGGCTGCCGTTGGAGAAGACGCCGGCGATGGGCTCCTCGTCCTCACTGTCCAGGCCGTTATCAGAGAGTGCGCTGGAGAAGGTGGCGCTCGACAGCTGCCGCTGGAAGATGCTGGAACTGGCGACCATGATGGCAGAGGAGGTCGGGGCTGGGTGGAGGGAGCAGCAGGAGAGCAGACGCGGGTTTGGGTTGGGGTTCGGAGTTTGGTGGAGGTGAAGGTGCGCCTCCTGGAGCAGGATCGGAGGCTCGTCTGAGGAAGCAGTGGACCCCACTTCGGAGCTCATTTCTGAGGCGCTGACCTCCGAGCTGATCTCGCTGCAGGAAGAGGGTGGTACGCCAGCCGAGGGTGGGTACAGGCCCGTGCCTGGACCGGGACTGGGTGGTGGCTGTGGGGTGGTGTGGAGGCCACTGGAGGATGAGCAGCAGCAGCAGCAGCAGTCGTCCTCGGTCACGCTCAGCTGCACCACTACGGCGCTAAGGCTTTCTGTGCAGCCGTACGCCTGAGCAAGCGTGCACAGTTTCTTAGCAGCGGCGAGGGCGTCCGGAACCTTGCGTACAGCCTCCACGGCCTCTGCGGGCTCCAGTGCCTCGAACAGGCCGCGGCTGCCCAGGATAAAGAACTCATCGCGGGGCGTTAGTGGGAGTGTGTGAACGTATGGTCGTGGCAGCACAGCCGGATACAGGAAGGAGTAGCCCATGATCCGCGTGGAGTCCGTCACGCCGTTCACTTTGTTATCCTGTTGAGGTACAAAAAGAATTTGTGGCATCTCAAAAGACTAAATAAGACAATAATTACTGTGATTAGGCCGTTTAAAGTTCGGCCAGAGTGGGTGATAATGCCCTCACTCTTCATTATGAGTTTCTGGTAACGTATTGTGTTAAAAGAAGCATTATCCATTTGTGGAAAAGGCCTGAAATGTTAGCATACCCCAGTCTGTAGCTGAGGTGCTAGTGTGTATGTCAGCAACAATGTAAAGCTGTAGTTTACCTCGGTGATTATAACTACAGTTAGAGTGTTAGCAGTAGTTTACCTCAGTGATTATGGCTTTGTGTTGCCGGATGCGGTTGTACTCCTCCTCTAGGCCGATGTTGTGCAGAAGTGACAGTGGCAGAGCTTTCCCATCGCGGCACAACACCGCCTGGCACTTGCCCACGTTGGCAGCAGTGAGCGTGAAGCAGCCTGCCGGGTCCGTTGGGTCGTGCCGGATGTGACAGAGAACGGCCGAGCCGCCTAGCTTCTGCCCGGCCGTGCCCAGCTTCCTGTGTGGAAAGGAAGCGATTTTAAAGATTATTGTTCTTTAGCATGATCATATGGTAAATTTCAGGGTTTGTCCTGACACTGTAAATTTAGGGTGACCACAACCCTTAGTTTTTCTGTTGACTCACTTCTGAAGTTTGTGAATTTGCAGGGTTACCTAGGCAAAGTGAAATTAACCACGTTACTCTTTAGCATTCCACGTCCTTTTCCATTCAAATGAATTGGCTTTTTTGACAGAAAAGTTTTATTTACGATTGGTCTGATAGCTTCTTAAGGATTTATTCCACACCACGTTCCAACTTCTGAAAGTTTAGACGCCAATTTCACAAGTAACTGTGTTCTTATTGCACCTCCACCCAGTTATCTAACACCCCGCTGTTCACTTAAGGTTAGCCAGCCAGCAACATCTGTCCAGGTTAAGGGCTAGTTCTGCCTTGACGAGCCGTATGTCCCAAACCATAGCCCATGCTTTGAATAGTGCATTATTTTGGTAATGTGTGCATTTTGTAGTCGCTTTCGAAAGCATAATGCAGAATATCCAGTGCGCTCATGAAATCACTCAAGTTAGTGTCCAAATGATACAATGCACTTGCAGGTTTGCTAGGGATCGCGAGTGGGGCACCATTTTAGGCACAGGGTAGAATATAGGCCGTATTAGCCTAGTTCCTTCATTGATAGAGATAGGAGAGGAGTTTATTACTATCATTATTACCAGTTCATAACCCACTATGCAAGAGTCACACATGTATAAGGAAAAGAATGTTTGGCAAGCCCTTAGATAATTGCAACCTACAGCAGGCAGATGAAATTTATTATTATTTTTTTCTTTCATATTTTTGTTCCATTATGAATTTAAATGATTAGTTTCCTCTGTGAAAAATAGACTTGTGTAGGGAAGAACTTTGAAGACTATTTTGCTGATATAACACTGTGTGTGTGTGTGTGTCGTTACCTCTGCATGACGAGGAAGGTGTTGGTCATGTAGTCCTCCTCACTCTTGGTCCTCTGCAGCTCCTCGGCCAGTATGTCGTTCATGGTGCACTGCAGCAGATACGGTACCTCCACGTTCCTGTCTCCATCAAACACCCCGTACAGAGCTTCTCTACTGCCACAGAAACTACTCACTGACAGAGCTGCCACACACAGCCTGGACACACAGACACACACACAGATCAGTTCACTGCATAGTTACTGCATATAGTAATTCTGTTAGGATACTGCATTTGTGCAGTATAAATGAATAAATGAAGTAATAATTGATTCATTAATGCACTGTGATTCTTTTTGGAAAAATTTGACGCATTGATGCATCAGATTTTTACATGAGCCTACGCATAAACTTTATATAAAAATAAATAAATAAATATATACATTTTTTTTGCAACAGTAAAAAAAAAACAAAAAAACATCATATATTTTATATATTAAGTAATAGAGCACTTTTTAGATGAAAAGTATTTTTTTTTATATTCAGGAACCTTAAATTTATTTTCATAATTTTTAAAAGCATTTTCGCTTTACAGAATTTATTTACATGTGCCTAAGACGTTTGCAGAGTACTGCATGTGTAGCTCTATAACACGCACCTGTGCAGTAACCAGTATAGAGGAGCACGTCGTGTTCAAATACGCCATGAACAAGTGCATGTTCATCTGTCACTTACTTGTTCTTCACTCCTGATGCCTCGGTGTAGCCGTGACTCCAGACGGCCGGCCCACCTGCAGCTTCATTGGCTGAGAACGTAGTGGGAGGCGGGTCGAGCCGAAAGCACCGAATGTTGCTACAGGAATAACGTGACATTGATGATAATGAAAGGGATCGTAAAAGGTTCATACTGTTAACTTGGAGAAATTAACATGTTAAATAATTCGGTAACACTTTACTTAAGGTAGTGTTCATATGGTGACATAAACCTACATTGACATAAACCTACATACACATTCACAAAGGCTTATTCCAACAGGCGCCAGCTGTCATAAAGACGGCTTTTGTCAATTTTGATGTCAAGCTGACATAACAACTGAGTCAAGTGACATAAGGTTGTGTTACGACACTTTCCGGATTCTCTGTCACCTTGACATTAAAATGAACAAAAGCAGTCTTTATGACAGCTGGCGCCTGTTGGAATAAGCCTTTGTGAATGTGTATGTATGTATATATGTATGTTTGTGTACCAATGCACCAGTGATGTGGTTTTT
>JAOUQW010000040.1:1342787-1353234 GCA_028565825.1 Olivaichthys viedmensis | reverse complement strand
GTGACTGGAGTTTAGACGTGTTCTCCTCCGAGCTAAATTATTACAAAACATTTTATCATCTAGAAATGAGTATTATTATTATTAATAGTGTAAATAATAATAATAATAATAATAATTTCTAGATGATAAAATGTTTTGTCATGATTTTGACTTCTTTCTGCATAAGGGTGGGAGTTTTTCATTTAAAAGAAGCCTATAAATAAGTAATTTGGTCATTGGAAAGGTGATTCGATAATCATTGATCATTTTATTACCCATGTGTTATCATTTAAGAAAGCATTTTGTGTTACTTTCACCTGGTTAATTGTTTGGCGTGGATAACTCGTGTTACTTCCACCCTCATACATGACCACCTTGCATGTTCATGGTAGTTTTGTAGTGTTAATGATAAATAATGAACACCAGAACATGGTGGTAAATGATAAATGTATAATATACACCGTTTTAAATACATTTGAACTCATCAGTTTAAATGGTTTCACTTTTGTAGTCACTTTTATTCTGCTTACCCAAAATCTTTACTTCACACGCATCATTACCAACTTTATTTAACATCATGCCATGTCTTAAGCCTTCATTAAGACTTTTGGTGTCAAACAATTGTTTTCTCTCCTTTAGTAAAATCTCGACATGCCTTTTAATGTATTTGGTCGGCAGTGTTTTTGTTGAGGCCTGATTTCGCTCCTGAACTTGGCATTTAGCGCCATTATCCATCTGTGAGACTGAATGTTCAGTTTATTAGCATGTGCTAAATGATTTTAACATGTCTGGCTCTGGTCTAGTTTATTTCAGCAGCCGCCTTTCAGCATCAGTTATCACCATCTCTGGCTTTTGGAGCCTTTGAAGGGGAAAACATATTGTGAAGCTGTAATCTAGTTTGGCTGGCAACAGTGAAGGCTGCAGTGCAACCGTGATGACTCACTGAAGAGAGGGAGGGAGAGAGGAGAGAAGGAGGGAGAGAGGGAGGAGAGGGGAGAAGGAGAGAGAGAGGGAGGAGAGGGGAGAAGGAGAGAGAGAGAGGGGAGAAGGAGAGAGAGGGAGAGAAGGAGAGAGAGGGAGGGAAGGAGAGAGAGAGGGAGGGAGGGGAGAAGGAGAGAGAGGGAGAGAAGGAGGAGAAGGAGAGAGAGGGAGAGAAGGAGGAGAAGGAGAGAGAGGGAAGGAGAGAGGGAGGGAGAAGGAGAGGAGAGATGGAAGGAGAGAGAGAGGGAGGGAAGGAGAGGAGAGAGAGGGAAGGAGAGAGAGAGGGAGGGAAGGAGAGAGAGAGGGAGGGAAGGAGAGAGGAGAGTGTGTGTGTGTGTGTGTATACACTTACTTCTTAAAGAACATGCAAGACACGTTTGATTCCCCCCCCATTTTCTGATTTTATTTTTGGGTTTATTTATGTGATTTGGATTTTAACATTATTCTCTGTAACATTTAAAAAATATATAATTTAAAAAAAATAAAAAAAAATAAAAAATAAACACAAAACCAGGTAACACTTTATAATAAGTGCTGACTGACATTAAGTAATGCATTTTGTTAACCTTAACATGTGGGCTACTGTATTAATAACAATTTATGTACACATGTATGCAAATTAAAATCTATCTATCTATCTCTGATGCTAACGGAGGAACATGTGAGTGAGCGAAAACGTACACTAATGTTGCAATTATTTATTTTGATACATCTATAATTCATTCATGATTCAATTATTATTACAGCCAATTATTGGATTATTAAATCATAATTTATGAGTAAATACAACAGTCATTACTTGTTTACTTTACATGAACCATTATAATTGTTCATTTTAACAAATGCATTACTTAAATGTTACTTAATGTTAAGTAGTCGACACTTGTGAATGTAAATATAAAGTTTTACCCAAAACGGCATCATATTTTACTTTTTATTAAAAAAAAAAAAATAAAATAAAAATAGATCACATCATATCTTATGAATCTGTTTCATCTTTTTCCCCTAAACCTATTAAAAATTTTCCCCATGTTTTTATGTATTCAAATTTGTGGATTTGTACTTTGTGTTACTCTGTAATGTAAAACTTGTGTTTAAATTTTTTTTTTAATAAAAAATAAAAATAAAAAAACCTTTACCTTTTTATTAAGACCATAATTAAAACAGATCACATCTTATCTTATGAATCACTTTAATTTTTTCCCCTGATCTCGTTTAAATTTTTTCCTGATTTTCCGATAAATTTATTCATGCGATTTGGATTTTTAACATTGTTATCCCCTGTAACCTTAAAAAAAAAAAAAAAAAAAAAAAAAAAGGTTTTAAAAATGACAAAACTACATTCTATCTTTACTTTTTATTAAAACCGAAATATAACGAACGCTGTTCATTAAAAGCACAGTGTGCATGTGAGTGTGTGTGCGCGTCGTTGTGGCTCCACTAATCAGTGTGTTTAAAGGCTTTACACAATAACTGACTATCTGATCTAGAACAGTAATTGGCTTCTTGCATGGTCCTAAACTTCCTGATTTGGTTTTGTCACTTCGACACGTCGTGGGCTTTTTACGTGTTCCCGCATGACGTGCAGTTTCCCAATCCATGATATCTGAGCAGGAGAACCCTCGCACATATGCAGTAATGCAATAAGGATTAGCGCAAATGTGTGTGTGTGTGTGTGTGTGTGTGTGTGTGTGTTTACCGCGTGAGCTTGGAGCCGATCTGCTGTCTGGACTCGAGTCTCTCCTCGTCCGTCTGCATGGGCAGGATGTTCTTCTCCTCCAGCTCCCTCTTAGACGGCCTGTTACTCAGCTTTATAGCCAGCGAGTCTTTCCTCAACACCTTCAGGGCTAAAGTATCTACACACACACACACACACGTTCAGGTTTATCAGCTTCGAGGACCTGCTTAAGGACACTTTATTTTTTTTTTTACTTCTAAAGCCGTCCTAATGCAAAGAGACCCCCTGTACCGAACGCATCGTCCCTAGTGACTCGCTGTCTGAGCTGATCAGTGAAACAGTCTCGAAAAGTCCGTTTTCCATTAATCCCAGTCCTGCAGAACCTCAGCGTAGGATACATTAGAGTCGCGGTCAGGAAGGAACAAACTCAGCACCCCTAACAAGGTTTGCTTCAAACTTTGCTTCAAGTTCAACCTTGGTGAACTTCGATACCCAAATTCACATCATAAAGCTAAACCAAAGCAGCTTGGTCAATATCTGAGATTTGTCACGCCGACGCTGGTACGCACACATGTATAAAAGGTAGAAATCGGACGGGATTAGCATTACGGATATTTATATGTGCATAACATTTTAGTTGTGCAGATTTACCATTAAAACATTAAGATGTCACATGTGGATGATCCTGAATTGGGCAGGTAGTAGCCTTAAATACTAACACTTCCTCCACTGGAATGACACTACGGCTATCCAGAATACAATAAACGCGACATCAAATATCAATTATCAGTCAAATGACGCTTTTTGATACCTATATGATACTGTATGCACAATAAGTGAGTGTTTAATATCCGACGGACTTGTGAAAAGCGAGTCGTCGTCCTCGTCGTCGTCCTCCTCGTCTTCTTCCTCCAGGTCGTCCTTGTACATGCTGGGTAAGTCCTCGTAGTCCGACTCGCTGGGCATGTTCTCTTTGTCATCCTCACAGTCGATCACCACCGTGGGCACCGGCCTGCTCTCCAAAAGACCACACTGCCCAGAATGCAATGCAGAACTGACAAGAGAAAGAAATAGTGTGATTATTGGTTAAGGAGGACTCTCCACTGATCTAACTAAAAAAAAAAAAAAAAAAGTACAACACCGTAATTAAAGCAGTTTCAGAGCCATGTGTTCATCATGGCTCGCCCCATACACATACATTCCAGCAGCTTGAATGAAATGATCAGTTCAGAAATTGTTATGCATAATTATCTTCCCTGGTTACTTGCATAACAGCAGATTAAACTACACTCTGTAGAGAAAACGCTACAGACTGAGGCCCGAAGACACGATGCAAATTAGCGCATCTATAAACACTGCAGTAATTTCTGAAACGCAGCGTTATAATCTACAGGAAATGAACAGAACGCTGCTGTAATCCGGATTAGTGACGCATTCAACTGCAGACATCTGTTCAATCTGGGATAAGCCGTTTTTCAAATGTTTCGATAATGTAAAATAGAAAAAAAAAAAAAAAACTAAAGCAGGCAATTGGTCAGTGCCAGAATTGGAGGTCTGTGGTTGAGGCCACAAGATAAACAGTCTTGAAAATCCTAACAGCATACGGCGGAGTGCAAAAGTTTGCGCACCCCCCTTGGTTTCTGGGTGAAAAGAAACCATTACAAATGTCACAGCTTATCCACAAACCAGAAAGCTATGTTCAATTAATGATGTTTTCCTGATGAACACACTGTTATAACATACAGCCTAAAATGTTGCAGCAATTGAGTCAGCAGTTATTTTTATTATCTGCTCAAATGTTTGCACCCCCGCTGACATGCGCTAGTTAATTTACTTGAACGTGCCTCATTAACATGTCGAATGACTTAAAAAGGGGCTTAAAGCAAACATGAGTCAATGAGAGTCAGGAATATAGCTTCACAAGACCTAAAACTGAAAATATTGCCCGTTCACAAAGCTGGAGAAGGGGATAAAAACATTAGTGTTACCAACAGTGAAAACCATCAGACAAAACGGACAAGACGACATGACCAAAGTGTGGAAGCTGTAAGGTGAAGTCCAAAAGAAACAGCAGAAGACCTTAAATAAATAAATAAATAAATAAATAAATAAAAACAAATAAAAAACACAAACCTTGGAGACTAGTGTAATAAAAAAGTTGACATTTATAAAAATGAATGAATTAATAATAATAAAAAATTATAAAAAAAAGTATATAACAGTACATAACCTGGTGTAATAAGCACAAAAACTAGACTCATCAATGGGGAAAACATTTGGAAGAGATGAAGTTTGGAGAAATCCCAAGGCACACCCTTCAACCCAAATTAAGTTGACAAGTTAACAAGATGGCCACCTTGTCATGAGGTCGGATGATCATTCTGCATGGCTGTATAATAGCCAAGGAATGAGGCCATTTTATAGGATTACACAAACCCGATGGTGCAATCATCATTCTTTCATGATGTTACCACTTTCCAAGCTCACCATGTCCCACTTACACCCCGTTACAAATTTAAGAGGTTCTAAGTCAAACACCATCTCTAGTTTTCCCAATTGCCAAATTCAAACCTCCCCCCGACCTTTATGGAAAATTCTGGCGCACACACACGTTCCTTCTTCGTACCTTAAAGAACCGGAAGCCGTTCTCCTTGAAGAGTGGTACAATATTCCACAGCACAAAATTCAGAACAGGAGTTCTAATGCAAAAGGTGGCCCTAATGTTTTTAAATATTTTGTTAGGCATTTGCATCATTATTATTATTATTATTATATATATATATATCTTTTTTTACATTCCCCCTAAAAATGTGTGGACTTCTTAAAATTTGAGTCTTTATAATTCTCTCATATTAGCAGTAATATTTGTCCACCTAGCATGTACATCTAATCAATTACAATTTGCACTTTAAAGGAGCAGTGTGTAACTTGTAGAGCTCTCTGCTGCCTGCAAGAGGAACTGCAATTGCAAACAAAACATTGACAAGCCTTCCCCATTCCCCCGCAACTGACCCCACACCTTCAGTCGAAACTACGAGGGTTTTGCAAGTTGCCTTTTAAGAAAAAGGGGCAGAGCTCATTTCCGGGCCAGAAAAAATGTAAACTAAAGCCTGAAATAAGGAAACTAGCGTGATCTATTGAATAGCAATATTGCAGATATCGTTGATATGATCATTGCAGGTTTAGAAACACGTTTAAACATTACAAACGGCACCTTTTAAGAACGAGACTTTAACAACCCACGGAACCCAGGCAGCCGTCTCCGAGCTCACTAATATTTCAGCCTTCATTTCAAAGCTGAAGAATCTTTCAGGAACGAGGCCTGTAAATGTGCTCCATGCTGTTCAGGCCTGGATCTCTGATCGATTACGCAACAGGCACAAGCTGTGGCCGGGTTGGCATCATCAGGAAGACGCTGGCAGCATTCGGATTCTGTCCCGATGCCAATCGGTACCCGGAAAGACCAAAGAAAGAGCAACAGCGAGCCCGTGTTCGGTCTCTCGGGTGGGTTAAGTGGGCCACAGAGTCTGGGGTGGGGCTCGTTAGCTGGGTCAGCACTCACAAACAGCACATTCGAGAGGTACCTTACTGCTGTGGCCTGCTCTCGTTCTAAAAAAGAGCAAAGCTGGCCTTTAACATGGTCTCATTCCCACATAGCAAGACAGCGAAGCTAGTATTACATACAGTGTAAAAGTATTCAACCCCCACCGGAAGTTATTCGATTTGTCTGAATTACGAATAATAAATACTGATCATTATTGGTCAGAAAATCTTTCAGAGAAATGAAAAAACTGAAAAAATGCTGCTGAAAAATTCACTGTAAGAGAATACGAGTTTGCAATAAAATTAATTAATTAATTAAATAAATAAATAAAAAATGATATATATAAAAAAATAAAAAAAAACACTGAAACGTGAAAACTGCACGTGTATCATTTGTAATTCGGACAAATCTGATATCTTCCAGGGGGGTTGAATACTTTTGCAAGCCACTGTACGTTCCAACTGGAAGGCAGCTACCTAGGGTATTTTGAGCAGCATTAGTGCGATGTGCGCCCGAGATAAACACTGCCCCCTTTTCAAAAGGCAGCTTCGAAGCTTCAAAATGAGATCCTTATTTTGGAGAAATTTAGGCGCAGCATGCATCCTTCTCACTGGAGGCATAATTCCCATAATTCTGTTCACCACACCAGAGTTCCATTGAAGTTTTGACAAAATGGTGGTCCAAAATTGGTTTACACCCCAGGCTTCTCGTTCTTTACTTGTGGCAAAAAAAAAAAAAAACTCCAGAACATTATCCTGAATGATTTTCAAACTTTCCAGACTTTTATCAATATATTAATTGCTTTTTTCTTTTTTTTAAAAGGTGATAAACTCTATCATCAAAAGGGAACATGAAATGGTATGAATTAGCAAGGACGCAGAAAATGAGGTGGAAAATAAAGAGACCATCTAAAGACAACCGATACAACTTTGACAACACGATATCTGCACTTTTCCCAAAACGTTTTCCGATTTCCTATACTTGACCCCCCACATGTCTGGACATGAGCGCCTTTGAATTCGATTCTTTTCCCCAGACTTGTGAAAGAGCCCCGTTTACAAATGGAGGTGAATTTCTTGTGTTGTAGCTAACAGTCCTATTTGTGCTCAAAGATTTGCAGAAGACGTTCTGTGGTTAAAATTAACCAGCTAATATTAAATGTAACCTCACAGTTTACGTAGCCAGCTTAAGTGGCTAAATTTCTAGTTAGACTTATTTAGCTAGTTCGGAATTCATAGTCAGATAACCGCTGATAAACTAGCGAGCAATAGTGGATAAACAAATGTTAAACACGCAGCGTTCCTTTTCAAGTAAAATGGTGCCCAAAGAGCCAGGGACCATGGACCCAATGGGAATGATCCAGAGCACAACGTAGCCCTTTTTTGAGGTACTTCGCACTGTTCATCGCATTCATTTAAGAGACCAGAGTTAGCATGTGGCAGCACCACTAGCATCCCGATTTCCCCCTCACGCTATACTTCTATAAAATATATTAAACACAAACATAAGTAAACCCTTAACTCTGGACTGCACTGGACTAGGGGTGGAAGGATACAAAAATCAACAAAATATTAATTTATTACTGAGATGCACGACCCAATATTATGGTTTTCAGTAAATTACTGAAATGTGGCCAACTTGCTAGTTAGCTAGCTATGTTATTAAGCGAACAGTAGTAGAGTTGTGTTCAATTTTCGAAAAATCGCTGAGGCTAGTTCAGGATCCATCCTCAGAATTCAGGACAATGTTCCGTTAAAAATGGCAGAAGTCGTTATTGTGGTTAAATTGAACTTGCTAACGTAACACCACCTCACAACTTCTGTAGCTAGCTTGCTAGTTAGGCTAAGCAGTAATGTGTTCTGCACCAGTTAAAATAGCTGACGCTTGTTTGAGATCCAGCCTCAGCTTTTAAAACAATGTAAAAATTATTATTTTATTTGATTTTTCCTGATTTTCCCCTCTTCAAAAAAGATATATTTTGTAGCATGTTTCAAGGAATGTGCTGCATCTGGAATGCTTGTGACGTAATTATTTCAGCTATCTATATAGCAGAATATTAACTATATACCGTCAGCTCCAGAATTATTGGCACCCTTGGTTTATATATTTATTTTTTATTTTTTTTCAAGTTGTGAAAAAAGAAAATAAGAAACCTTTATCCAAAAATAAGCCACACACAACGACTGATTTAGTCTTTAAGAATGTGAGAATATTAATTAGTCTATATTTCTCTTTACAGCATGCAGGTTGGTGGTGTAAAAGCACCTGGAGTCACACGCTCACCTCTCGAGCCTCTGCATGGACAGTGCCAGGGTCTTGTTGAGCTCCTCGATGATGCGGCTGGGCACGCTGCCATACTGCAGCTGGTGGGGGTGTCCGTGGTGCCCCCCCAGGCTGCCGTGGTGCATCATGGGAGTACACCTCCCGGGGTAGGTGGCGAGGGGGTTCGAGGAGGAGACGGGCAGCTCCAGGCCTCCGGACGGCACGCAGATCATCACTTTCTTAGGAGGAAGAGGAGGAGAGTGTTTCCCTTGAACACAGGGCAGCTTCAGGGGCTTACATGACTCTGAACAGAGAGAGAGAGAGAGAGTCAGAGATCAACTGATAAAAATGAACCCCTTAAGATCTCAATTTTTAATAAAAAACAAAACACTCAATGGTCATGTGATCGAGGACTTTGCTCTTCTTCACCTGTGCTGTGGTTCAGCTGTCGGGTAAAAGGCTTCGGCGGCAGGGCGGGCGGCTGCTTGTGGAAGAGTGTGGCTTTGGCAGGGTTCTCCTGAACATCACCGGGGAAAACCACCGATTTCTTAGCAGGCAGAACCAGGGACGACTTCAGGGAGGAGTCCTGAGAACAGACGCTGCCCTCCATGGAGGCCCGGAATTCAATGGGGGCTGCGGAAAATACACCAAATTAATGTTTTGTCAATAAAAAGGCAGACAATGTCGGCAATGGCCTTCTCTTTAACTTGCATAGAGCAAATTAAAAGACCTGGAGTAGCACTTGATTTTACAGTATCCGAGTGTGTGTGGTAATTAAAAGCAATTTCTGGTACACATTTTGCATATTGGATTTTAAAGTACATAGTAACTTACGTGAATACCACATTGGTGCAACAATTCAACAAATTACTTCTATATAATTTAATGGGTAAAAATATTGGTGTAATTTTGGATTGACAATATTACTAAAACTCCCTTCTATTATTTAAGGAACATAAGATGGGTTAGACCCTACCTCTGAATGCAAGTTATTTCCTTCTTGCTAAGAAGTATTGGATTGTTCACATGACCAAAAACCACAACAAATAAACTGCAACTCATGCAAAATGCAACAGCTCCATGCAGGAAATTAACACACATCAGGAAAAGAGATCCTATTATTGGCTCCCTGTTTCATATAGAACTGATTATAAAATTATTAGTAGTAATTTTTAAAGCTCTTCATGGTGTAGCAGCTTCACATCACGTTCCGCATATGAAACATGGAAAAAGTGGTGAAGCAAGCGTTTGTTTTTAAAATGCACCAAAGATCTGGAACACATAACCATTAAATGGCTCCCACCATCAGCGATTTAAAAAAAACAACCAAAAAAACAAAAAACAACAACAACAACCCACTCACAACCCCCCCCCCATTTTGGAATTTAGCTGGGTTTTTTTTGTTTTTTTCATTCATTCATTTATTTACTTATTTTTTTCCTGACTCAGTTTTTACTACCTTCTTATTTATACTATTTTGACTTTTATTTCACTTTAATTTACCAATTGTTTTAAATGCATTTTTACATTATTTGAACTGTTGTTATATTTAAATTTATTTTGCCATTGCCTTGAATATTACATTTTTATATTACAATTACCGACTTTCATTTTTCACTATTTCTATTCCTATTTCTCGTTCCTCTTTTCTGTGACATTTGTAACTTTTCACTGTAAATGTATGAAAGGTGCTACGTAAAGTTTATTATTAGTAGTTACAAGTTATACTAGGTGCAGAAAGAACTCGAGTTAACTCCATGGTTAGCGTCGGGCCGGTTACGATAAACGCTTGTTCTTCATTTCCTTTCTTTTGCATGCTTTTGGTTTTGGCATGTCCAAGGAGTCATTAGGGGGAATTTTCTCCCACTTGATGGTTCACTTATTGCTGCTGTTTAAACATCATCTAAAAGAAGGTCAGAGTTAAAGTGCTAGTGTGACCCAGGAAATATTTTAAACTGAATATGCGCAAATTGAAATGTATATTAATACGAGCTACGGTAATA
>JAOUQW010000040.1:1309646-1324973 GCA_028565825.1 Olivaichthys viedmensis | reverse complement strand
ACACACACACACACACACACACACACACACACACACACACACACACACACACACACACACACACACACACATGCATACACACACACGGACTGGAGGGAGGGGATTTGATTTAATCTACAGAAAGTTAGAAAATAAGTGGTTAATGAACAATCAAAAACAAAGTACGACAACATCCTAATCTATAACAAATCTCTTTTTAAGTACACACTTAGACACACAGAACCATTAAGGGTTCCCCCATAGAAACAAGCCAAATTCCAATCTGCGTCTTAGAAAAAAATATTATTCAAGATTAAACACTCTTTTATCACAACACTGTGTTTTTTTAAATTTAGGATTGTTCGTTTTTTTAAAAAAGATTAGGATTATATGAACTATTGACGTCAGTAAACCTAAAAAATAAAAATTAAAAAATCTTGGAGCAACTCCGAGTCAAATCAAGCAACTTCCCATTTTTTTCCATACGCACAAATGGCAGAATCATTTGTTCTAAAGTTTACAGATTCTCTAATCACTGTGCTGCAAATATTATGTTACCTGTAATTTGTCTAGAGGAACAGCTGATTTCATGATATATATCAAAAGCAGCTGCTTACTTTGGGTCTAATAAAAGGTCAACTCCTAGTAGCTTAGGGTTTAATCCTATTCCTATTAAAACCAATTATCAAATACAAGCTGAGATTTTATCCTCGGTTTACCGACGGGTATTATGTTACTGCTGCCAGTTTTTTTTTCAAGGTAAAAAATAAAGTAAAAAAAGACAGAGAATTGTTTAGAGTCACGTTATCACATTATTGGTCAGTAGCACAATTCTCGGACGCACGTTCCCTGCATCAGGTGTCCGTGTGCTGAGTGAAATCAAATCAGTGCTGTGAACTGCGAGACGCCCTCCATATCAACCGTGTTAAAAACCTGTTTTCTGCACGCTGGCCCGCTGGTCCATTGTATTAATACGTCGAGTTTTGTGGATGCTGTTCATAGCTCCATGCTGTTCATAATGAATTGGCGCCAGAGCAACGTTGAATGCGTTTCACTGAATAGAGACGGTGTGGAAGGGGTGGTGACTAACTGAGTATTCAGTTCAACCAGTTCAAGGTGGTCTGCATTATAGACAGTCATTTTCGAATAGGGTTCAATGTGCTGGAAAATTAAATAACTAAAAAATAGCATTGTTGTGTTACTCAGCGAGAGATGGTCAAGAACTCTGCGTGCGTCATTGGTAATAGCTCCGGTAGCATGTTGATTATCAAATAAATGGAAGGGCACTTTTGGAGTGGCTGTTTATGCACTCACAGATGGAGGAGTGATTATTTGAACACAGTTTCAACAAATGAACTGTTCAGTCGGGAAATATCCCGAATTTGTATATGTAAATATCCTGAGTTTGAATGTAAATGGAGGTCATGCCTGTATATGACTGTGCATTTTACTGTTGTTGCATTAAACATACAGCATGCTACTATACATCTTTACTACTACAAATAATTATTATATAAGGCTACCTCTTAAGAGTGTTTAGTAGCGTGAGTATGTTTGGTGGCGTGAGTTTGGAAGCACTCCCAACAGCTGATAAACTTTATCACTGCACCACAACACTTCCGGTTCTCTAGAGAGACTGTTTACCCCCTAAAGAGGGCACGGACTCGGCAAACAAAGCGTTAACGATCTTCGTGCATTGGTTAAGCAATGAAAGAAGTAACACATACTGATCAAACCAACATCACTGATTCAGGAATATTGTACTTTTTTTTACATAACACGGAAGGCCCTGGATTACTGAAGCATTACATTATTTATATTAAACCTAACTCTGAAACCATAAGTGCCCTAGCAAAATATAGAATGCAAAATACATTGAAAAAAATACAATAATATAATACAAATTACTATATTGCCCATTTTTCATATATATTTTATATTATATGCATTTGCATGGTCCATCTGTCTACAAATTAGAGATTTTTCTTCTTGATATATTTAATAATAAACTGAGGTTTTAGGATGACTGCCAGAGGCTTTCTGTTACTTTTGACAGCATTATCTTATCGCTTTCTGATTTATATGTGTACCATACATGGGACTTTCTCGTAAACGCACTTTCTATTCTTCTAACATATTTACATATTGATGTTTAGACTAAACAATGTCCAGTTATTCCTCCATTGACGATTAGCCAAATGCAATAAACAGTTTTTACCGACCCGTAGAAAGTGCAGATAGATGGACAATTCAAAAACAGATTCCGGTGGGAATGTCATTATTTGAAATAAAGACAGGGCATGCATTTGAACAAGCAACTTTAGCTCTCTCAGTAACATTGAAATGATACAATGATGAGCCATAAACTGGAATCTTATGGGAAGGATTCTGTCAAATGAGTCTCATCTACAACAGCCAATCAGGAATTAAGCATTTCTAAGCAATGCATCAAATTCATCCATCAAAAGAACAAACATGGCCTTGTCCAAATGAACTGTCTGATTTTCTGATTATATCTGTGTTACTATTTGTGGCATGCAGGCAAATAGCTGTGTCTGAACACAATGAGGCTGACATTAGAGCCAATTGGATTCTTATCTTCTCCGGTTTGCTTGTATTTGCTGGTGGGTTGTGTTTCTATACAGATTAGAGACTACAGATACTGGTATTGATCTGTCTACACTCAACACGTTGGACACAGAGATCAGAATCCCATGTGGGCCATGATATGAAACAATTTGAACGCTCAAGTCGTTGAGGTAATGGTAGAATGAAAGAACAGCCCTTTGTGGAACACTATGATTATTTGTGGCCATTTTGTTTAACCATTTTCTGTTCCTAGGCTGCTGGGATTTTGGCCTTTTTCATACAATACTTCTGTTTCTAGTGAGTTAAAAGAGAAAAAAGCCTTAAGGAAGGAAAGAGTCATTAATGTCTGTAACACTATCTGTTTCAGCCCCTTTGTGAACGTGTGCACTAAGCCAAATGTTGTGCATTAACAAACACATGCCATCCGCTGATTACTATATTGTGCACAGGGCAGTTAAGAGAGAGAGAGAAAAGGAGAGAAGAAGGTAGAATAAGCAATGACCTCATGCTTTACTTCAGGATAGAAACACAGTATGGAGACATTCTTAAAACCAGCGTCACCATAAGATGTGTGGGACAATGTCAGATCTTTTTTGGGCAGAATGTTAGAATACATTTTTACATCACTGTAATCTTTTTGGTAAAGCCACCAAAGTTTTAAGCTACAGGCTGAAACATGAGCTTAATTAAGACTAAAAGGGACCATGGGGCTTCTTGCAGATGTTTAAGGAACCAGGTGTTGCATGTTAGAACTGTTTGTTCCAACCTGCCATGCTGCCAAACAAACTAACAAATTACTTCCCCTACCACATGACCCAATTAGATTCATCCGATGATACAGTTCATCATACAAATCGAATGATGCAGCAGGAAACACGTCTAGCAGGTGTGTGCCTGCGTTTAAACCAAGTCCTCATGTGATCAATTATAACTTTACGGTCAGGGCTTCATCTCATATCGAATATGTGAGACATTAACAACTCAATCAGTGACACTACAACGACTAACTTTTTCCCTTGTCCTAAACTAAAGAGTTTGTACATTTTCATGTTTCAAGTTGACATACGAATTTGCTTCAGTGAAAATGTATTGAATAAATTTGGTAGCAGTCTGTTTGGACAAGGGCAGCTTTAGCCACTACCTGAGCACCTATTTGCATTCAAAAAAATATACTTAACAGCCCTGTTTTAACCTGCTAGAGTGCTTGTGAGTTGGGACATTACACAAAAAAAGTGTAATGACTGATCCCGTCAACAGCATGCTGCTGTGCGTAGCAGAAATTCCAGAGAGACTTCAGTTTGGACAATAAACACACATTCTGACTTCAGCGTTGGACTCAGGCTCTCATGACAGTAGCCGGCAGACGTGATCGCAAGAAAGAGTAGACATTATAAAACCATTAGCACCCATTAAAAACAAAAAAATATAAAAGGACGTCTTTTGGAACTCACAGTGGGTGCCTGCGAGAACAGTTATTCTGTGTAATAAGAGGAGGGAGGGGAGATCTCAAGGCTGAGGTAAAGAACCAGGCGTGCCTTGGCGTTGGACAGATAGATGTTTAGGTGTCTTTGAAAGCGGATCTGTGCTGTGTTGGTGAGTGCTCATTTGGCAGGTTTTGGGGTCGCCGCCTCGCTCGTGCCAAGCGATTGAGGGAGCGTTAAAACAGCGGGAAAAAGTAAATCTCAGGCCAACCTCTGTGAAGAAGGAAAGGACATCAATCTCTTTCAACAGAATTCTCTTTTCAAAAAGATAGTTTACGCAAGCAGGTCATCATTTACCTAGCCTGCATTGCAGAATGTTTGGTAATATGAAGAAGGAAAATGCTTTACTGTTAGTTTGATTAGGCTGTTTTACAAGACTCTGGGTTGAGGTGAGGGTAAATATGGTTTATGCTCCGGTTGAATGAGCAGATGATTTGCCTGCAATGGCGAGCAGATAGAGGCGTGCATCTCACAATGAAAACAGAGAGCCTGATGTCGACAAGAGATTTATTTTCTCAGACAGAGATCTAGGTATGTGTTCGATACCCACATCAACACATAGGGGAAATGGCCGCTTCTGTCACGTAGACATAGCGAAGCGTGGAGAATTGGCAGGCTTTGAGTGTTTACGAAAGGAGAAGTTTTAACACATAGGGGCATTCCAACAAATTTCCAATTTTAACCATTTTTCCCCCCTAGACCCTAAGAATAGATTATGTTTACTTTAATGGAGTAAATCCCCTTAATCCAATACAAATTGGCATCAATATCAGGATAAACTATAGTGTTAAGATATTTGATTATATATGCTGTTATATATACTGACAGCTGTGACCTGTGCTACTGTAACTCACTAATGCTCATTCCTTCAGTGGAGCTTCACATGGCTTTAAAGGACCCTAAAAGAGAACAGAGGGAGTTGGGGGAAAAATCTTATTTTTTGCATGGGCTATAGTTGGCATAAACCATATGACCAAATTCCAACCATAAATCCTTTCATAAAGGGTTATGGACTACATCCACCTGCTGGCCTTTACTGTGTTAAGTACATAATACATTTTGCAGACTTTAGCCCAAAGGCACGATTAGACAATTAGACACACCACCGCAAATGCCACACACAAACCAGACGCGGAGATGCGGTTCAATGGAAAGCTGATTCAGCTGAGATTCTAACGTCAACAATGGAACAAAATGCCAAAGTCACACTGTAGCAAGGAGTAAAACTCCAAAAAAACTCAAACAATTAATCTTACTTCAGACTTCCTTTGGACAAGGACCTATGGCAATACTCTGATCATGACCGCTAAGAGACCACCAAAGAAAAAAATAATACCCAGTTTACATTCTCATGATTCAATTCAGGTTGATGATATTGTTTTCATAGCCAGCAAATGAACCTGCCAACTTGCTCCTTCTCTCTGTTTACCCAATTCTTCCTGCAAAACAGGTCAATAATCAGGTCAATGTCTCTGCATTTAGAAATTCTTGCACGAGTCTCATATAAAGCTGATCCCAAATTCAAGGCTGCAGGACAGCCTGTGGACTTTTTAAGAGCTGAGGACATTCTCACATAAATCACATTTCTTATGTTGTTGATAAACATCTTTCTTTCTTTCTTTAATATCTTCTCACCTTATCTGCTTTCATTTTTATCCCTATATATTCCTCTTTATTGCTTTGCCTTTCAGTCTCTTACTCCAACATGATCCCATGCCTACTCAAACAAGTTTAGCGATCAAAGCTTTTCTTACAACTAATTTTGCATAAGATCGTTTGGAAGGTCTGTTTGCACAAGCAATTTGTACTTTTCTGCACAACATTTCTCCAATAACAAATGACAGCAGCAGCAGGCTGTTTACATGTTTCCTCTTTTCAATGCTCAATGCGATCAGGTTCAACTGCAATATGGAAAACAGTTCAGGATTTCTTCATGAATTGCGTGAAAAATATGAGCTGACCTTCATCAACTCTTATTTAAGAAACAACACTACAATTTACAGTGCCATATTCAAGAAATGGTTTTAACCAGTCATGGTCTTGGATGGAAAAAGTCTGTTAACCTCATTCATTGCTTCATGACCACTTGAGAAGATGGTAACTAGAGTCATGTGTCTCAATCAGTTTAGGAGTCAGATGTGGGGTGACCTCTTTTTCCATATAAAAAACACAATTTTTGGTATTTTGGTTAGCAACTTCTCACAACAGAATTCTGTTTAAGTGAAATATGGCCTGATTAAAATAGATTTTAGAGGATCTTAGGGAGAAAAAGCACATAAATCAAAAGTAGTAGTTTAATTCATAGATGAAATTCAGCACTCTTGCTGCTCTGCCTACAAAGTTGGCATCAGTGCAAGGGTATGCCCTTGAATCCTCAAACTGAGAAAGGACCCAACAGTGTTTGTATTCATGAGCCTACCTTTAGAAAATTCCTAAATTCAGAAACTCAGCTTTGTGATCACACACTCAGAAATGTCATACTCGTATGCAGTATATGAGGGAGAGCAAGAAAGAGAATAACTGCTATACATCTCTTTAATGCATTCTGGGTAACAATGCAGGAAGCAGCAGGGGTCATAGGTCAGCTGTGCGGTTTCAGTAGGCAGCAGAGTATAAATAGAGCAATCAGTACCCTTGGGGTTAATCTGGTACAAACAGACCAGTCGAAATATTTTCCCAAATTCTGCTGGACAGCACAGGCATTTCGCTGACAGATGCCACTGCCGATGTTGAAATCACTTACTACCACTTCTGTCTTTTGTCTCCAAAGACAAACAGGGATTCAACTAGTACAAAAGCTCCTTTAGAAAGATTTGTTTGGCTCCAAAGTCACATTAAGTCGCATTTCTCCTATTGCGTACTTTCCCAAACGGATAATTTCATTCATAAAATCACATGGAGTCCACTTTACTTTGCCATTTTCTGAAGATATAACTGGCCCTATTCAGTCCTTTTATGGATTTAGAACAACGGCATATGAAACATGTCACTTAGTTGCTGACAAAGCTTTGTCAAGCGCGCCAATATTGTGGTTGGACTGGGCGGAGCGACTGATCTCATTGGTCTGGATTCCAAAGCAAATTCTTAATGGCTACTTCGAGACTGGGTTTGCGCAAATTAGACAGGGACAGAAAAGAACTCAACAGACGTGTTATGCTGAAATTCTACCTAGGGAACACTGCATTAGTATCTTTGCTTCTGGTTGTCTGCCGTAGGAGTCTTAGAGGGGACACATTGTGCAGAGAGTGAGAGACACTCAACGCTAGCTCAATCAACTCATTAACAGAAAAGACCAGGCAAATTGCTTCTGAAAACAAAAGACATCCAAGCAGCAAACAGGCTAAAGAGGGAAAGCAGAGAGTGCAGGACAACATCATGCTACACATCAGAGATGAGCTGGTGCTGAATTTCTGAGAAGCATACAGGCCCCTTCCGGAAAGAAATATTGTGTTATGGCAAACGTGAAAAGGCAAAGTCTAGCTCCCAAATCACTCACACCTTTAATTCCTCTTTTTTTTTTCTCATCTTCACACATATTTCACAAAAACCTTGATATGCAGTATTCAACTGTCGGAGTTCAGAGTTCCCTACTAATAGCTTAGTTTTCTGCCTTTAACACCAACAAAAAAACAGGTTTAAGGTCAAACACAAACCAACAATTACATAGTGAAACATTGGGGATTATTGCTCATGTTTAAGACAATTTTTTTTTGAGAGGAGTATAGAAAGTTTATGGCTACAAATGGTTTAAGTCTCTGGGCTTTTAGAAAGGCTCTTAGACTCTTAGGGAAAAAAGGGTTCCTTCGAGGGTTCTTAGCTTAATGGTCATAGCTTCCTAAAGGCGTTCTACTTGAAACCTTTTTTGAAAGGAAAACTCCATGTTTAAGATTTGCCCTTAACGGACAGACCAAAGAACCCTTTAGGATGATAGATGTAACCTTTTTATCTAAGAGTGTAGCCCCTTTTTAGAGATTAGTATAGAAAGTATATAGTGGCTACGAAAGGTTATGTGGTACATATAAGAGACAGCCTACTCGTTAAATCTAGCTGTCTCTTCTATTTGTCCAAATCTGAAAGTCCCACAGAACCTTAGCTTTGTTGTTTTCCACTACTCCCTGTGGTTCCTCCCACAATCCTAGAAACAGCAAAAGTATTGCACCGTACCCTCAAACTCAGCCCGAGTCTAAGGATAACATACAGAGCAAATATATATAAATGGGTTTCTGTTTAAAATAGGCCTCAGGTGACAGACGTTCTCTGATGAAAATTTGCATAATCAAATGTAGAAGAGAGCAACGAGTTCATATAGGATATTATGAAATGTCACTGATCTAAATAAAATGTCCAGTTGCATTCGTGACCCGTAGAACACCCTTTTTACTTGCTATGCTCTGGGCAAGGCCTGGCATTATGCAGCAGATTTCCTCACAATGTGTGGGCAATTTTCTCATGAGAAAGAAGTCACCAAGTTTCCATTCGGTGTAACAAATCTATAGCAGTTGTGCCTAAGAGAAACTATTTGTTGGGAAATTCAGCATGCAACATACATTCAGTTACATTAAGTGGTAGTTAGGATATGCACATTTTTTTTACTTCACATATACCTGCTTTGGGTATAAAAAGTCAAACAGGAAAATTCCATGCACATGTGTACATGCAGAACCTATAAATCACGCATGCCCATTGTTGGCCCACATATTAACACATCGACAACCTCACTTTCCTCTTAGCTCTGTTATGTGACAGGTATTGTATATGATGGTGATGGAGCTGGGCTCAAGCATGCGGCACAGTCACGGTTACACTCAGTAAATCACTGAAACTCCGCAGAGTAAGGCCAATACGGAAACTGCAATGCGGAAGTGACCTCAAATAAATGTTTCCACTCCTGTTGCTTTAGGCGCAGTCACGGCGAGGATTTTTTGGGATGGTTTCGGTCCACGTTTCAATCTGGCTGTAAAACCAGCAGGTCCATTGAGACTCTCGGCACGTGCAGTCAACCATGGTGGAGTTAATGTATAGCCCCCAAAAGGCAAACAGAGAGTGTGTTATTGACTGAGTGAGTGAAAAAGGCAGAGAGAAAGAGCAAATGGGAGAATGGCATATGGAGAGAAACACAAATAAAAAAAGTTGGCTTGTAGTGGGGCGGGGGAGTTTTCTCTTCAGTTCTCATGGGCAGTAATTGCTTTTTTTATTTAAATCACTCTTTCTTTCAGTGTTAGCTCAGTGGTTAAATTTCAGTGCTAGTAAATCCCAGGATGTTGGGGCCTTAAGCAAGACCCGCTACAGCTCAGCTCTATGCTTCACTTGTTAGTCGTTTAGGATACAGGACCTCCGCTTACCTGGTCGTTTCATTTGTATTGTACTTGGATTGTATCCTGATAAGATTTTAACAACTTGCATTTACACTTGTAGTCAATACACATCTCCAGTTAGTCAAATTAAAATCTGATTGTTGTATCGTGCGCAATATGAAAATCACCTCATAATACCTGTCCAGCAACGTCCTGAGGCGTTTAATTTCCTTAGAGACGCCAACTTCAGCATTAATGGACCACATCCGCTATGATGTAACGTATTTGGAGGAGTTTCGGTGGTCGGATTTACACTTGTTAAAATGCGTCTCAGACCTCCTGAAGTGGTTTGAGTGATCCGATGTGGATAATTCCTATCTGGATATTATGGTTTAAACAGGGTCAAAGGTTCTGCCAAATAAATAAATGTAAACGTAATGTAAACGTCTTCTCATTTTGAAACATCTCAGACACGGACCGTGTCCGCAATGAAAATTACAGTCAGTCTGAGTCTTCAGTCAGCTTTTTAGAGTTTAAATACAGAAACAAGATCAAGAGGGTGTCCTAATGATATTAGAAAAAGCATAGTCATACAATTTTAAAGAGGGAACAGATTCAAGCTCAGTCGACTTGAATAGTATTAATTCTAGAGACGACACTATTCAAATGTTCAGTACAGGAGTAATACACAATAAAGTGATTTTCACAACGAACAGTTACATGGTAGTCTTTTATTCTTTCACCAACTAATAAACATAAACCTTACTTCAATAAGTCCAAAAATGTAAAACACAAGAGAGGAATCTGAGGTAGTGGAAAATTCTCAGTAACATGATTCAACATTTTTTTTTTTTTTATTAACTGTGAGAAGGGAATGAAACACTATCCATTAAAAATTGGTTTATATGCTTATTTCTTTTTGATTCCTGCTGTCAAACGTGTGTGGCCAGTAACTGGCTAACAGGAGCTGAGTAATGTGTCTGCTCAAAGGATCAAGAGATTAAACGAGAGGTTAAAAAACATGTGCCCCTGCTCTTTTGAATCTTCATGCTCAGAACATAATGCCAGCCTAGTAAACACACATGAATAAAATCACTGATTACAGAGCTTTATAGAGTCAGTTTAATATATTTTAACTTTCAGTTTATGATATATTAATATTAACATTATATTAATTTAATTAATAGAATAAAGTTTTAACAGGATTATCCGGTTATTCTTAAATGACTGTTGATACAAATGCATTACCCGTGGGTTCGGAGGAACTGGTAACAGTATCTTATGGTATTTTTTATTTTGCGTTTCATTTAGGGAATAAACTGCAGTGGTGACTCCTCGTGTCTGGCAGGACAGAGTTCAGCTGATTTAGTTTGCATAGTGTATCAGTAACATTTCCAATCGACTGGATTTCTGTTAGCTAGATAATGTTAGCCTGGATTTGTTGTTTATGTGTTTGCATAATTCAGCAACTAGCTTTGATGGTTTGAATTGTGTTGTCTAAACCAGCTGAATAACATTTTTAGAAAGGGTTATTTTTTTGAGGTAATTACCGTGGCATGTTTTGCAAGTGCAATCAGACTTTGTTTACAATATACAAGAAATGTTCTAAATTAAAGCAGCTTAATCGAAAAGAACACTTAATTTTTCCATACTCATTTACTTTGGCAAGACTAACAAGCGATAATGTATCACACCACAAGGTTTCTATACAATATTGTTTGTTTACAGAGAAAAATTTGTAGCTGTGTTTCCAAAGTAAATGAGTATGGAAAAATTAAGTGTTCTTTTCGATTAAGGGTGGAGACTTGTGACCCTCTGAGGGGTGTATAATTCAGTATGTAATGAGAATGAACTGCTCCCAGTCTTTTTAATTTGTAACCCATAATGAATCACAGCACAGCTTGAAATGTAAGATTTGTTGATCTACTTATATATTTTTATTGGAAATGGCTGGTGTGCATGATTTGTAGACCACAAAACTCAGGGTTCATGAGTTGACCCAAATTAGCATGGATTTCTTTTAATCCAAAATGTGAAATTAGGGCAAAGTCCAAATGTCTTTAAAACAAAATAGTAGTCTAATGCTTTTTCGGCGTCAAGTGAAACCACCACTTCCGGGTTTTTCAAAATGGGATCATAAAACATTGAAAAGACGCCTGATATTGAAAAAGGAGGGTCTATTTCATACAAACCCTCGCTGAGGTGTGCTTGACCGTGCGGGACGTTCGGCTCGGCAACGCACGCCACGTGCGATCCCCGGACTTTGTTATGTTGTCTGTCTAAGTCCTGCCCTGTCTAGTTAGGTCAAGTGCATCCACCTGTTTCCTGTTAGTCCCCCTTGTTAATGAGAGTATTTAGATCCCGTGTGTTTCAGTGTTCTGTGTCAGTCGATGTTCCATGTCATGTGTGAATGTTCTTTGTGTATCTGTAGTTGTATGTTTAATTTAACATAAATGTGATGTTACTCAGTGGCTTCGCGTGTGTGTCCGTGCCTCGCACCCCAACAAAGTGTGACAACCGTAAGAAACTATTTGATGTAAAATATTTTCACGTCCTTCAAATATCTTGCACTTGGTGCAAACTTCGTCATGCAGCACTTGTACGTAATATAATAATATAATTCTATACATTTGCTCACTACTGTATACTGACCGCAATATCACTCTACCACTAACACCACACTACTCCAACGTACTTTATCTGAGCCATGGACTTCCAATGCCAACTCAGACCAGACTTTGCACATTGAAGGACTTACGCACATGTTCCTCCTCATACCATGAACATTAAGTTCAATTATACTAGCTCTGAACCTCTTCTTTGTCTTTACTTAAATTCTTTTTTTACATGTAATGTAGCTTTGGTGCGGAAATTCACACTGAATCTCGTTGTACTTGTACAGTGACAATAAAGATTATCTTTGTATTCCTATCAGGTGAATAACATCACTACAGCGGGTGGCGTTGGTGCCTCACAGCTCCTGGGTTCAATCCCCACGTCTGCATACTCCAGTTTCCTCTCAGCTCCCAAAAAACATGCTCTACAGGTGGATTGGTTATTTTAAATTGTTCCTGATGCCCTGCAATGGATTGGTGTCGTGTTCAGGGTGAACGCCTGCCATGTTCCCCCTTTTTCCGAACTGGATATGGATCTGTGTTCCAAATGATGTCTTAGAAAGTGAAAATATCTTGAATAGTTAAATGTATCTAATATTTCTCATTATGAGATTACAATCAAAGAAATATAAGGTTATTAAGCCTATTTCAAAACATTTTTACTAATTTCAAGCTTGAAATTGTCTTGTTCTGTTGGCAGGTAACTTTGCTTCTTTCTAGAAATAAATGCTTAAAATAAGCTAAATTATCTGCCATAGAACAAGACAATTACAAGCTTGAAATTAGAAAAAAAAAATCTAGAAATAGGCTTAATAATCTTAGTGTATATTTGTTTTATTGTATACTCATAATGAGAAATATTAGATACATTTAACTATTCAAGATATTTTCACTTTCACAAGAAATATTCGATAAATTTGCCTATGTTCTAGATATTTTTACTTAATAAGATATATTTATTTCCCCTCTGATTTCCATTTAACGTGTGCAGTGTGATGAAAACTTTATCTCACTTGTCCAAAAAGAACGTGAACATCAGATATTGAGGTGCTAAAATGTTTGCATTCATTTATTCAGCACACGCTTTTATCTGTATAATAAAACACGTGGTACACAATACTCTACAATGAAAATCAGACGTATCAGAGAAGGACCAGGACACAACTCACACATCTAGCAGTAACACATGAATTATAAGGTACACTTGAGTGCAAAAGTTTGTGCACCCTTAGGACAAAATTTAATTTATACCGACCAGACATATAGGCCCTGATTTACTAAGGTCCTAAATAAGGAGCGCTAATTTTGCACAAATAATGGGCGTGTTGTGGGTGATTTTACAACGAATAATTGCGTGAGGGTGAGCAAACAATATGCAAATGAGGTTTTTGCATGTGCTATTTGTTCTTGATAGGCGTGATGAGTTCGGATCTTTAAGACACTCCCGGAGGAGTGAAACCTGATTTTTTAACACACGCAAACCTTTAATAAATCAGGCCCTTAGTGTGTTGGGTTTCACTGATGTTCCTTTGTTATCACAAGTAACAAAAAATGATCAAATAGTGTATGTTAAAATATTAATAGTGAACCCATCAAAATTATATTTCTGAATTAGCACGATCATGGGGTGTGCAAACTTTTGCACTCAGCTGTATTGTCCAATCGCAGTGATTGGATCACCTTTCATTTATTATTGATGATGCAGTTTAGGGATGGATTTGGTAAAAAGACTTCCCTGTTATTTAATCTAAGCTGTTTTTTTCAGGGTCAGTTACTGGAGTTAAATGTGGTTGTAGGTGTTGATTTTTTATCCACCGTGTTGGTTGTTCCTATTAGCCGCATTATTATTAGTCCCAGCAGAGCTGAGTGTGTTAAACGCCTCGTCTCGGCCTCCTCCATCCGTCTGTCAGCTTCGGCTCGGCTCGGCTCAGCGAGAATAGGCTTATCTAGGTGCTGCTATTTATAGCCATCAGCCATCAGTTTGCCGCCTCACGCAATCAGCTGGTGCAGGCTGTGGGTAAACACACACACACACACACACACACACACACATTCTCTCTCTCCCTCTCTATATGTCCTTCGCCGCCACCTCTCTTTCCCATCCCTTGTGTGTGTGTGTGAGTAATCCCTTTTTCCCCCCCTCACCTCTCTCTGAACCTCTATATCGCGGAGATCCGAGTTGGGCCACAACATCTCAGGCTCATTGCTAATCTGTCGTCATGGGAACCTTCTTTCATTTAAAGAGCCAAGGCACTTACCCACAAGCCCCCTTGTTTCCGATCACTTTCATCTCTCCGACAATGACCTAAAATTGTAGATATATAGAGATATAGAGACGTGGATGCTGTAATATTGACCCCATGCAGTTTCCCAATATTAAATATAATTGATGGCCGAGGAAGATTTGTTTGGTAGCACTTTACTTAAAGTGTTCATTAGGCTACATAAACCCCACACAAGCCCTCCCTGACAACTGACATAAGCCAACATAAACATTTATGAAGGCCTATTCTAGCAGGCGTCAGCTGTAATAAAGACTGCTTTTGTCAAAGTTGACATTACACCTGCGTCCTGTGACAGATTTTTGTTGACATAAGGTTGCGTTATAACACTTTTTGGGCTGACATACGTTGGAACGTCATACCAACTGACTTTGTAGCTCAGTGCACTTCTGGTATGTCAGAGTCACATAATGGTGATGATGTCAGACATCAAAACCGAACTCACTCTAATTTAGGGTCAGGGAAAATATAGATAAGCCTGTCATTACAGTGTCATGACATTGGCATAAGTATTCACAATATGAAACTCACTTTACATAAAGGCCAGAAAAATATACATAACTGGTTTGTTATAAAAAGCATATTTTGGAAGTGTCACCATTGTTCATTTTTCCAATTAACCTCACTTGGCAAGCTCATTCAGGTTATGTAGGTTATGTCAGTTGTCACGAAGGGTTTATGTAGGTGTCATGTAGCTTTATGAACACCGCCCTTAAGGTGAAGTGTTACCATGATGATGATGTGACATGTCAAACAACAAAACCAAACTCACTCTAATTTAAGGTCAGGAAAATATACATAACTCTGTCATCACAATGTAATAGAATTTCTATAAGTATTCATAAACAGCTTACAAGCAGGAATATGATAGTTACTTTACATAAGGACAAAGAAAGCCATGTCACATTACCATTATGTGACTCTGACGTACCAGAATAACATATCATGTCATAACACAACCTGTATTTGCATATTGAAACATGATTGGCTCTTATCGTTTATGATGCAATAACACCTGTCATGTGTTCAATACTGACTCTAATACTAACAATACTAATACTATGTTAACAAAACTCTATGTCACTTG
>JAOUQW010000040.1:1270369-1288895 GCA_028565825.1 Olivaichthys viedmensis | reverse complement strand
GACGGACTGAGGTCTCCCAGTCAAAAAGTCCAGGATCCAGTTGCAGAGGGAGGTGTTCAGGCCCAGCAGGCTCAGCTGAAGTGCTGAATCGTGCTGAAGACATCAATATTTACATAATTTCACATTATGATTAATGCTTACTTATCTTGGAAGACACTTTTATCTACTAATAAGTACAGTACTGTGCAAAAGTCTTGGCATCCTAATTTTTTTTTTTAATATAAATTTTGTCCAACCTACCAGCCGATTTCCTTATAAAACTGCATGACAGTGTGCCTAAGAGAATGGATGCAGTTTTAAAGGCAAAGGGTTACACCAATTATTGATTTTAATTAGTTTATTTTACTATTTACTGCTCTTTATTTTACATTTTTCAAAAAATTTAGAATCGTTTTTGGGGTTTTTTAAGCATCTTTGCTAAGCCTTTTCAGTACTATATGTATTATGTGATATTATATATAATATTATGGATTTATTTCTATTTATGATAAATATATTTTGTACACCAAAGAGATGGATAAAGTGGTCACCCAGGAAATCAAACTGAGGGCACCTAACCTTTTTGTGAGTCACAAAGCAATGTTGTAATTATTTACGATCAGAAAATACGTTTCATAATTTTTCTTTAACTTATTAATGAAGGCTTAGCTTGGATCACACACACTCACACACTCTTTAGAAAGGTTAACCCTCTTAATGTTCTTTTGTCACAGATGGCCCCCCCAATTAAAATATTCACAGCAAATTGAATTTATAGCACCCAATCATGCGGTGACATCTGCGGTATGACAGAGTGGCATTTAGCGGATCCTCTAAAGACGCAGTGTCCTGTTACTCTGATCAAACAAGCAGCCCACACACATACCACACAACATCTGAACACTCCATTTGTCTACTTTTTCTCTTTCGCTTGTGGATGTGCTTTGTGTGTGTGTGTGTGTGTGTGTGTGTGTGTGTGTGTGTGTAAGTGTGTATAATGCCACATCACTTAACTTCACAGTCCCGATGCACATAAGTGCCAGCGCAGAGGTCTGGATCCAAAGTTCTTCAGGTCTGGTTAAATATCATAATACTAATAATTTCACCCCAGACCATTAAAAAAAATGGTGTCGATCTTTCAGTTTTTTAGTCAGTTCACTCTTAGAAAACGTTTTTAGTACCAAAGTACTAAAGTCATAACCTGAGCTGAATCAACAACTGCTTCAGTTAAAGTGGAAGTAATTCAAATATTCAAATACTTGCTTAATTAATTAAATACTGTTAACAGAAACATTTAAAAATAGAGTTAAGTAGTGTGAAGTATAAAGATAGTTTTCATGATCTGGTGTATATGTAAGAAATAAAACACTTCGGGACGTGCAGTTATAAAAAAATAATGAGTGACGGAGTGGTGTGATGTGACCCCAATGTGAAGCGGATGTTGATTATTTTTCAATAACAGCACATCCCGAAGTGTTTAATTCTGCTTATACCACAGCAATTTTTGACAACGATTACACATTTTTATTTCATTAAAAAATGACACGTCATACTTTTTATCCGTTTATAGTTACATTTAATGTTTGTGGAATGTGTGTGTGTGAGAGAAAATGTCATGCTCTAATAGTTTGTATATATGTGTGAGTTTGAGAAGTAGGCTCACAGGCTCACTTATATCTGGGTCATCAGATCACCTCATGAACACAGAGAGTGTCAGATACAGTATAATGCCTTGATTATGTTTGGTGGAGCAGTAGTTCATTCTGTCTGCGTGGTGGTGTGTGAATCATGTAATATAGAGATCTTAACTCAGTCATTTATAGTCCAGATTTACATTCATTCTTTTTTCCTGACTCCGGTCACTCAAAAGTTTCGATTTAAATGGAAGGCTGTGATAAACATTTAGCATATATTATATCCTATACCTTTATCCTATTACTTGGTTCTGAGCTTTGTCACTTTGTCTTTACTGTCTACTCCCACTCATCAGAGCCTACGTTTCATCCCAGTCATTATGGTCTCAGAGTAAATGATACAATCACGTGAAAGATTGTGGGTGAAAGCTGTGGCACGTGATGGCTGAAGGTCTCTAAGCACTTTTTGCACCATGACGTTAAATACACTCCTCGTATTACTGTAAACTGTGTCTTTCGCTGCGTCCCACGGTTTCTTGCAATTAGAATACGGTAATGATAGATTACTGTCATATAGACTATCGTATTTTCTTTTTCCTTTCTAACACTTTTGGCTGGTGGTTCCACGATGATGGACTAACTTGCCCAAAATAGTTTGTGCTGTCGATTCTGTTTCAATCTCCAGGAAGTGCCTGAAGACTCTTTAGCTCTTCTGAGCGTACTTGAAAGTTAATGCAGAAACACTCTGAGCTCTGTCTCTGATTCATGTCTATCTAGGTGTTCTCTCTTTTCACCTTACGTATTGTTACTCTATTCATGTTCTTATTGTGCACAACTGCGTTTTTAGCACTCCTGAGTACCAGAACTTACTTCTACCCAGCCCTCTCTGTTCTTTGTACTGCTTTCGTGCACCTTTTGATGGAAACTAAGTCTTGCATCATTGTATCAGCTTCTTTAACATCTAGATGCTTGAACTCTGATACAATCATCTGCCAAATGAATGGATGTCTGCTTCTCAAAAATTTATGTGCATACTTACATCAGTTCTACATTGTTAACATCAAGGAAGTTGGACTTTTTTCTAGTAATCAGTTGGAAAATGGCTCTGGTGGTTGGCCATAAATATTGTTGGAAGGTCTGGAGATTGCATTAATCTTGGGAGAATTTCTGTAGTTTTCTCTGTTACTCCAGACTCTAAAGTTTAAGATTCAAGAGTCCCTTTATTGTTCATCAAAGAATGGAAATTTGCATTTTGGCCCCCAAAAAGTGCAGCACACACCAAACACAACAAACACTGGTCTAAGGACAATACCATGACCCCAATACAATATAATCTATCGATGCATTAATGCATTAATTCTCCAAATCTCTGATCTGAAATGATAGATTATCGCGATACATGTTTCAGCACTGAACGCTTCCTTTAGTGGTATCATGAAAGACCTGAAAAAGAGGGTCACAAGGACACATGCACAACTCAAATTTCTAAAACAGATGCTAGCCAAAATAAGACAGATAGTGCTGTGCTTCCTACTTCTATCTACATTACCATCATCATTCCAGTTGATTCGATAAGGGTTTCATGCTGTTTGTTCAAAATAAAAGTGATCATAAATCATTGATGCTCTGGACACTGAAAACATTTCCTCCTTTCTCTCCCTCTTCTTTGTAATATTCATCCCCGCAGCATCCTGTTTGCAGACATCGTGGGCTTCACCAGTCTGGCGTCACAGTGCACCGCTCAGGAGTTGGTGAAGCTGCTCAACGAGCTCTTTGGAAAGTTCGACGAGCTCGCCACAGTGAGTCATTACACACCTTGCTCTCACACCACGGCAGCTTAACACCTCAATGGGCGAGAGTGGCAGCAGGATAGATGGAGCCAAAAGAAAAGTTCAGCAGAGAGTGGGAGAGAGTTCTGCCGAGTTTTGTGAAAGCCGCGTTACAGAAATGGCAAAGCAATGTCGGCGGCTCGTTAATGCTTCTTATATTACTTGAACCAGCGCAGCATCCATAATACTGGCAAAATAATAATAAACAATAATAAAAATAACTTTTATACATTTCACATGTTTAAAATGTGGCTCGGAGTGCTTTACAGTAGGCGCAAAGAACAATAACCACAAAAAAGGAATACGATTAAATCTCTAATGTCGTCCATGTTCCAATCCATGCATGCATCCTTTATCCTCTTGAGACACATACATGCACTTTTCAACACATTTCAGCCTCTTCTTGGCCAGCCCTCTTTGGCCATCTAGCAAAAACACCCGTTTAAATCTATCCATCAGTTTAATCTATGTACAGATGTACAGTGTGTTTGAGACGTGATACTATTTTTAAAAGGTCATTCTTTATTTCATAAACCTTTAGGTACCAGTATACCAGGAAGAAAAAATATATATTTATTAATTTTTAAGATTACATTTGCATTTATTCTATTGACAAACACTTTCATCTAAATTAAATTACAAGTGATGAGAGTACAATCCAAGCATACACCTAGGAGAAGAGCCAACTTGGATGCACCTGCTATGCAACTGTGATTCCATTTCAGGAATAGTGCAAGAGACTTGTAGGAGGTAAGAAGGGAAATTCCAGTACAATGCCAAACCTAGAAGATACTGTAAGTTATGAGATGTAGAGAAGATTATAAAACTTGTACTATGCTCACAATATGTATTTTTCAACACATTTAGTGCTGTTTGCTTTTGCCCTATATGACTGCATACTGTAATTATCAAAATCCCACGTTTTGGTGTCACCCAGAAGAGGATGGGTTCCCGTATGAGTCTGTTTCCTCTCAAGGTTTCTTCTGTATTCCGTCTTAGGGAGTTTTTCCTTGCCTCTATTGCCTCTGGCTTGCTCATTAGGGATCTAGATATAGACCCGGATGTCTGTAAAGCTGTTTTTGGGATAACGTCTATTGTTAAAAGCGCTATACAAACAAAATTGAATTGAATTGAATTGAATAGAAGAGAAGAGAAGAGAAACCAAATGTCACACAATATGCCACCTCAAGTATCATATCATGTAGTAAGGCTTGAAGCCTTCAGATCAGATTAAGTTTATTGAAGAGCAAGTCTTGAGATGCTTTTTGAAGGTTGCAAGATGATTGAAGGTATATAGTTTGTTCCACCATCGAGGGGCCATATATAAGAAGCACATGCTTGCAGTCAGTGACATCTTGGCCTTCTAGAAAGCTTGTGGTGATGTATTTTGCCCCATTAGAAATCAAAACATGATTGGTTGATTCCACTGTTAACTTATTATGTTTGTGGTTAATCAGACACGTTCGGCTTCTATCCAGCTCCTGACATCTTAACTGATGGGTGACTTAGCTCAGCTGTATCTACCTAGACACCACAGTGAAAAAATCTGATTGGATAATTTTCCTTTTGGCTTTTCAAGATCTTGACACAAAAGGTTTCGTTTCCAACCCAACCTGGTTAGCTAAGGTGGTTCACTTACTTTCTGAACATTAAAATTAAATTATTTATACGGTACTTGCAGAGATTAAATACAAAAAGCATGATGTTTTTATGAAATAAAAAATTAACTACAACTGACAGATGTCTTTTTTTTACTTCCCAGAAATCTTGAGGCTTTTCCTGAAGACATAAAGAGCCCTAAAGTTTACCCTCTGGTCAACCCTGACCAAAACTAACCCAAACAAAGGCCTAGATATCCTGAAATTATTGCTAGCTATGCTAATTAATTGCATGTAATAGGCACACTCTCCGACTGTCACTAACTGTTCTGGGATCTGAAAAATAGAAATAAAATCCGTGTAGTATTCACGGAATTGAAAGCAGATTCATGTGGCCATGGCTGTAAACATATTTATATCATGTAATTGTCTGAGGACGCTATTGTATTGAATTGGATTTGCCACTTTTTCTTTTAATGTTCTTGAGTATTGTTGGGACGTACAGTAATTACTTCCTCATTAGTCCATGTCTCGGATATCTATAAGGGGGAAGACTGTTGAGCAGATCTGAAACGTGATTGCTTTCTAAACCTGCACGAAATGAGATGTGCTGCCCTCAGATGAGATCGATAACATACGGAAATAAGGCCTCTTCTCCCAACATCCTGTACGTCCTTATAGCACCAAACCATGAGCTATTTAGTTTGTGTGGACCAAGTGATGAAATAATTATGAACGTCTTAAAAGGGTTTTTCCACGATCAATATGCTAGTTTTCTCATTTGGGTTTTATGAGATAATGATTTCTTTATAGTGAAGGTCATGCACTTCTTATGCTTGCCCGAAGGGCTTGGTTTTCTTCATTTTCTTTTTAAATTACAGTCGCATTTCTCTCCCGCACACACGTGCACACTCATGATCACAATCTTATTTGAATCTAATCTGTGCCTCATTAATTACCATCCACATGCGTCTGCGAAATCCTTTAATCCACGGGATTAGACCTGAATGTTTTTTTTTTCTTTTTTCTCTTTCTCCATCTCAAAACCGATTTCTAAAGACAAACTTGTCATTGATAAATAGGTTGATGCGGTGCGTTTGAGCGTGTCTGTGTGTGTGTGTGTGTGGTAGATTAGAATATTATAATAATGCTCTTGATTTGTTTTTTTTTATTGTGAAGGACAATGCTGTTGTAGATCCAGTCAGGAACTGCTGGAACAGCACCCAGATTTTAAACTACAGTTTATTTGGCAGCAACAAAGTAAATGCAGACACACAAACCAACCTGGTGTTGTAAAGAATTCAAAGGCATGGTCACAAATGAGATTAATGTCGTTGGATTTTCATGAGCATACATATGTCAGTCCTTTGAAGAGGATGTAGTGATAGAGAAATCTACATTACATATATATCATCATATATATCAATATAGGCAAGTTCGCAAGAAGAGAGGTAAAAGATGATTTTGTTTGTTGCATGAAAACTTTAGTGCAAAAGCAGTGAATAAAGCACAATTCACTGGTCTCAATATTCACGAAATAGCTGCACGATTTAAAATGGCATGTATTGGGCAAAAGTTGGGAGGTGATACCAAATGAATAGCTCTCGCTGTGTTTGTATCACTAAAGTCTGATACCTCACGTAGAGCTCTTTTTATTAGAAGGCCCTGATTTACTAAGATCCCAAATAAAAAGTGCAGAATGATAAATTGCGCATGTTCTTAGTGGGCGACTTAGTGTTGAAGGTGATTTACAAAGAATAATTGTGTAAATGACGTCAAAGTAGGGGGATGAAACAATATTTAAAGGAGGTTTTTTTGCAAGTGCTACTTGTTCTCGAGTTCAGATCTCAAAAAGACTCCCGGAAGAGTAAAACCAAAACTCATCACATGTATGCGTAATTACGCACCAAGTATAACGTCAATTAATGGCGATGACACGCATTGAAAAACTGTTGAAAATTACAATATAAATGCAAAATAAAAGAGTGTAGACACGAGTGTGATCTGTTGATAAGGTAAATGTAAAAAAAATAATAATAATTTTTTTTTCACATGCTCTTTTAAATGCTGTTAGAATTGGAGGTGCACAGGTGCAGCGAATATCTAATATCATTTCGAAAAACCTTTTCCTTATTTTTAGATACTGAGACATAATTTCGAAAAAACTTTATTAAAATGATGGTTTTATTTTGTCTTTAATACTTAAAAGTCCGGAATTCCATTAATACTAGAATGGCTATAGCGGTCATTTTGACCATTTGAATTTTACATGCTTATTTATACTATAACAGAATATATAAATCAATCAATAAAAATAGATTATTATTATGTAAAGATGGGTCATAAGAAATGTCAGACAAATGTAAAAATTTGTTTTGATCATTATTTTATGAATCATTTAATAAGTATACAGTACTCGTATGCCAACATATAGTACACTACTAACATTTTTCTGAAAGAAAATAAAAACATTTGATTTTTAAATAAATTTGATTTTTAAATGCTTGCGTATCCATCTCTAACTCCAGTTTCCCGATCCAAGTGTTTCAGAATCAATCACCTCACAATGGATACAGCAAGCTGTCCTTCGTTTCACCCCTGAGTGAGTTAAGTGTGAGGAGCTGCTACGGAGGGGCGAATACCTCATTCCCCTAGAAAATTTTGGGGGGGAGCTAACGGCCACCAAGGTCGTCCCAGACGCCACAGAGGGCGTTTCCCAGTTCCCTGACGCCACAGAGGGCGTTCCCCAGTTTACAGACACCACAGAGAGTGTGCCCTAGTTCCCTGATGCCGCAGAGGGTGTGCCCCAGTTCCCTGTGGCGTGCCCCAGTTCCCTGAAACTACAGAGGGCATGCCCTAGTCCCCTGATGCCACAGAGGGCATTCTCTAGTTCCCTGCACCACCAGAGGCCAGCACCGTGGTCGTCCTTGCATCGCCGGAGGGCAGTGCTGTGGTCGTCCCTGCACCGCTGGAGGTCAGCGCTATGGTTGTCCTTACACTGCTGGAGGCCGGTGCTGAAAACGCTCCGCAGGCCGCCTTTGCGGACAGGGTCTTCGCGCTGTTGCACGTCTGCGTGGACAAGAAAATGTTCTGTAACCTAAAATTGTTAGCTGAAGACAAACAAGAGGAGTATCTTTGGTCTTGGTCTTTCTCTCTCTTTTTTTAGCACAATATTAAAGGTGTTAAAGGACATCTGTGGCAGTTCTGGGCTGACTACTCTCATATGAGTTCTTAAATGTGCCAGCCCTAGTTTCTAAAACAGAAACTGACCAGAGTTCTGTACCTGACTTCTGAACACATTTTGAAAATGATAGAAATACGGGCTTTAAAGGGCTTATACTTTTGACGGCTTCAGTCAAGTTTCTTATGCATTGTATCCTATCCTTGCTGCTGACTCTTTTTGTCTGACCCACTGGGGGGAATTCACAACCAAAACTCTGGAGGCAGCATTGTAAAAAATGTTAATTCAGATTTAATTAAAACAAATCAACATTAGCTGTGAAACCATCAATATATTCTATATATGCTTTTCCACTCTCAGAGGCAGAAAGATAATCAGAAGACCTTGAAATTCCCAGGATCTTCTCAAGACATCGATTATATGGGTTGTTAACTAGTTAGTCTTGTTTGCATGTTTGAGGCTCTCTAGGGGTTTTTCTCGCCAAACTTGTGTGGCCAGTCAGTCACACATGGCTGGGAAGAGGGTGGGAAAGTGTGTGGGCAAGCTGCAGGCCACCTGGTTGTTGAGGATGGGCTCGAGAAAGTGTGCCAGGAACACGCGGTCCTCCTAATCACATCTTTATCTCTGCCAATCGAAGCCCACTCTCATTCTCACACACTCTCTCTTTCTCAGCCCTCGGCTTTCTCAGGCTCATTTTCTCTTGCTGTTTTTTTTCTTTCTTCTTTGTAATTGTTCTCTTTTTCACTGTTTTGATTCTGTCCATCTCTCTTTCTGATTCCTATTATCTCTCTTTGATCACTTCCTACTTCCTGTCTTATCATTTCTTCCCTCTCTGGAGTCTTTCTTGTGAGGTCTCTGTATTTCTGTATTGTGTGTCTCACATATGCAAACCTTTTTTTAATTTGTTTTTATTACAGTGGAGACAGATTTAGCCCTCATTTTTACCACATCTCTCGTCATCTTTCATTTTTCCTCATTACTCTGATGTTTTCTTGTCATTACTTGATCTGTGTCCCTTGTGGTATTGGCAGTTACTATCTGATCATCATCCCCTGTGTCGTTACCTGATCCAAGTCTCACGTCATTACCCGATCGTCACCCCCATGTCATTACCCAATCCATTTCCCCTATGTCGTTACCCAAGTTGCATCCCCTGTTATTACCCATACAGCATCCCGTTTCCTTACCTGATCTGCGCCTTCCATATTATTTACCAATCAGCATCCCGTGTCATTACCCAATTTGAATGAACTATGTCAATACCTGATCAGCGTCCCCCATGTGATTACACAATCTGCACCCCGGGTCATGACCCGATCTGCGCCTTCCAAATTATTTACCAGTCAGCATCCCATGTCATTACCCAATCTGCATCCCGCTTGTCATTACCCAATCTGCATCCCGCTTGTCATTACCCTATCTGCACCCCCCATGTCATTACCCTATCTGCATCCCCCATGTCATTACCCTATCTACATCCTCCGTGTCATTAATCAATCTGCATCCCCCACGTCATTACCCGATCTGCGTCCCCCACGTCATTACCCGATCTACATTCCACATGTCATTACGCAATCTGAGATGTTGTGAGTATCCCTGACAATCCCATAATAGTAATTCACAGTCAGAGCTGTGTCAGGGGTGTCGGGTCAGATTTGGCAGGTGTCAGGGGTGTCGGGTCAGATTTGGCAGGTGTCGAAGGTGGTGCAATGGGTAGATTTAAATTTTCATTAAACTGTGTATTATTACTGATAGGTAATTATGCCATGATAGGACCATGGACATACTTTGTTTATTACCCCCCTCCTTATCCCTATGCAATTCCTGATATTCATGCCAACCAGAGCCCTCTCCTCCCTTAAAAATGCAAACGTCTTTGAATTGGTAATTGTTCTTGAAGTCAAGTGGGCTTTTATTGTCATTTCTCCATATAGCTTGTATACATTGGAATGTTATGTCGTTTCTTCAGAACCATGGTGCAACACACAACAATTCAGTAGCACGGTATACAGGACTACATAAAGTGCAAATACACGACAGTGAAGACAAGTGCAAATATACACTACACAATAAATACACAGGACAATGAATCCGCAAGACAATAAATACACAGGACAATAAATTCACAGAACAATAAATACACAGGACAATGCATGCTGACTAGACAAGACAACAGAACAATATTGGATGGGGTGTATAGCCAAGGTAGTATACGACAAGATACCAGTGCAAACATTTGTCTATAAACTGTAATTGACTGGAGAAAGTGTCCCAGTAGCAGTAGGATGGGGGGGAAATGTCGGATGAAGAACGGATGGTTGTGCTGGGTGGCTAGGGTTAGCCTTTAGCCTCACACGGATGCCTTCCCACTGGCTGCACTTCCGCTTTCTCGCGCATCGTTTTCGGCTGACAGCATCAGGCAATGCTGCGGTCCCGAGGCCGATGTTTACCGATATGCAGCAGGGGCTGGCGATGATGGACATGTTCATCGGTGTTTCTCATAATTCTTGAGGGTCGGGTCTAAAACTTCCCTGTATAAATAGTCTGTTCCAGGAAAATACTCTCTCTCTTTCTCTCAATGCTACGTGTAATGTCTCTGTCCTAAAATAGTCAAACGCATGTCTTGGGTCAGAGTTTTACTCAGTGCATCAAAAGTCATCATGGTCATATTTTAGGCACGAAAGAAGTCCGACTACAGAGTGACAGGTGAGAGCTGGCAACCAATCAGGAGCGACAAAGTCCAGTCTAATACTAAAATAAACCAAACAGGGAAGCAAGAGAGTGAGAGAGTACAATCTTATTACAATAATAAGAGGAAAAAGGATTTAGGACTGATGGAAACTTTGCTTTTTTCTTGCTGAACAGTGTTTTCTAAGTGGGTGTCTAGCTAGTTTTAGCTGATTTATACTTGTTGTGGAATTTGTATCATTACTCAGTTGTGAAGTTGTTTAGCTAAAGAGATAACGTTAGCCGGCTAGTGGATAAGTAGTTTGCATTTGGTGTGTTTCTCTGTATTTTTTTCACTCGGTTATATCAGGTGAGTTCAAGTCAATAGAGGCTTCTGCTAGCTGGTGTGTGCACTTCATCCACTGATCTGTTCATTTTAGCTTCAACTCTGTGTTTTAGCTAGTAAACTAACGATATCCGGCGATGCAGGCTAACAATAGGGCAGTGCTGGAGAAGCAATGAGGGAAACAGGCAGCAAGTATGTGGAAAACCAGGAAGTGAAACAATAGGTTCTGTGACAAAGGTGATTGATATTTGGAAACAAGCTGTTGTCATGGTCGTGAGGCGCGATGGAGGACACAGGCACAAGCCGATGAACATTTCAAACAGATCTACATCCGGATTTCTGTAAAGCTGCTTTGTGACAATGTCCATTGTTAAAAGCACAATACAAATAAAATTGAATTGAATTGAATATAATTTAAACATTTATTAATTTCAAACAAACAGAAACTACACCTAACATCTAAACACATGACATGAAACAATCCGAGACAAACTGGACGGGGACACGAGGGCTATTTAAACAGCTACAACGTCAGGTAACTCTGCCACGCCTCCTGCGGCGTTAGGGAATTCGGCCACGCCTCCTGCGGTGTTAGGGCACTTAGCCACGCCTCCTGCGGTGTTAGGGACGACCTCGGCGGTCATCAACACCCCCAAAAAACTTCTTGAGGGATTTTCTCCTCCACTCCTGAAAGGCTGGTGCAGAGCTCAGAGCAGAGCGGCTTTCGTGGCCGTCTAGAAGGTGCGAGGGAGGGGTGCGCCGTGCCATGATGGTGGCAAGTACGGCAAGCCAAACCTGCCGTTCCTCGCTCTCCCGGCATATCTCGGCAAAATCCGCCACCTCAGAGGCGGTGGTGCGCCTCCCCGGCGTGCGCATGACAGCTGCGGCATGTGCGTGACAGCTATGGCCAAAATTAAGACACAGCCCCCAGTGTTATGAGTCGCATACTGGATTGTGGAGGACATCTGAATGGTTTAAAGTGCTCAACAGGAATTTCTGCAACTTAAATACAATTTTTCTGTCCTGCAACAGCAGGAGCGTTCAGATAAAAAATAAACACACAGAATGTCCATTTATCATGCGCTAATATTAGGGCAGTTGTGGTGCTCTTGCATCAGTTCCCAAACGAGGCTTTAAGTTTGGAGAAAGACAAAGAAAGTCTCGATCCCGCTTTGCACTTTCCCAACTCTCTCTACCTACTGAAGAAGATACTGGCTTAGAAAGATACAGAAACATAGAAAAATGTTTAAACATGTTTAAGCTAAAGTGTGGCAAAAATTGACCAAAGAGGAAACACAGATAACCACTAGCTGCTAGATGCAGACAGGCAACAGGACAGAAACCAAAATCCTGAGACTTACTGTGGAAAAGATGGCACAGATAGAGTAAGCTGATGGAGAGAGTACGTAACCTCATTATATAAGGCCTCGTATGTCAGTTTAGCAGCTTGCATAAAAATAAAAAAAATGCTACCTGAAAAAAAATACATGGCATGTTTGGTTCACATCCTGCAGTTGGGTCGATTCAGGGTTGAATCATGTTCTCACTGCAATTGGATCACGCTAGGGTTTGCTTGGATGCGGACCGAGACCACCTCGCTCAGGATGCCTCAGATCGAATGTTTTGGTCTGCACCCGAGTGCGGTTGCTGTGTTCTCACCTGCCTAAACAAACCGCACCGAGGGGGTTAACTCACCAGGGTTTGATTCAAACGCACTAAACACTGCATATGTGAAAACACCCTTAGTCATAGCAAATTTTTGTGTGTTTCTGCTGAAGTTTTGTTTGTGTTTAGTCACGCGATTTATATTGTGCAGAGTGAGTAGATGTTTATATAGAGTAATCAAATCGGAGAGCTTTGCTGTCTGTCTATTGTGTTTGTTCATTGCTGATTGAGAGACATCTGCAAGAGTCCCACTGCATCTGCTGCTTACACTAGCACAAATTATAAACCCATTTAGTGGCATTTAGTGCCTCCAGCTTGGTGTGAGTAGTAAAAAAGTTCTTCGTAAAACATGGAAAAATCTCGCTTAGTGAATTATCGCTGCTAAGGGTAGCTTGAAATGTATTTAGATGCAAATAACTAAATCTTGAGGGGAAACATATTAATTACTGCGCCACTTTTTAATTATTCGTCATCATTTTTAAATCAACTATCTGCATCCCAGTGGTGCAGCTTAAAGCAGATTACACATTTAGTACTTCAGAGTTAATGCTGAAGTGATTATTTTTTTCTGTGTCGGTCTTTATATGTGTACATTCATAGTGTGTTCATTACCGAATTAGTGCATGAGTGTTTGTGTGCATGTGCACTTGTGTGTCTTCTCTCTTCCTTTCTCTCACCCTGATGAGTTTTTATGGTGCTCCTGGAGGAATGGTGCACACCAGCGGAGTGTAATGGAGATAAATGATTGCTTTTACCTCCTTGACTAGCTCACACCTCCTCCTGATGTTGGAGGTGACAGCATGGCTCGGGGCCATGGCCTGTTCTTCTGGCCTGGACTTTTTTTTTTTCTTGCAAGGTTGGTTAGTCTATTGTTGAAACGTGTTTTCTTTTTCCGTGTTGGTTTCATGCTACTTTTAAATGGCCTTGAGTGTACGAAAGACTCAATTCTGCAGCACTTGTATCGCTGTCAGCTCCTCAAACAGCTAAATGCTTAGATGCCTCAGCTGTAGGTCATTTTGGATAAAAGCATCCGCCAAATGAATAAACTTAAATGTAAATGCATTGTTGCTATTTGTTGTTCATTTTTTCAAGCCTCATTGGAGCATTATTAGGCTAAATTTAATCGACTCAGGATCAAATAGAGAGAGTAAATCCAATTTTCAAGGTAAATTATATTAATTATTTAAAATGTGCTTAAAATACACTCAGGGAAAAGATAATAAACCGTATATTTATGGTACAATGCTTATGCAGTATGTCTGTTGTACCATTAGTACACTTTTCACATTGAAATGTGAATGTAGTGTACTTTTAAAACTCATTTAATGAGTTTGTTGAGGATTTTTACATTTTACATTTTTATCTTGTACATTATCTTTTTTTCTGACAGTGTATATCTAAGAGTGATGAGATGTCAGTCAGTTGTGTTGGTTTTCAGCTAGGCAGCATGAAATGCTAAAAATTTAATACATGTCCAGTGTGAGAGCTCTGCCATGTCTTTCCATTTTTTTACCTTACCATGTTGAGATTTGAGTATGAAGGAATCGTACAAATGCCTTTGTACAAAGACACAGACGTTGCTCATGGTCGCACTTAACCAGCTCACATCCAGTCTCAGCATGTTCACAAATCTGGATATCCAGTATACCTGGCATGCTCAGGTGGTTTCGCTGCTATAATGCACCCGATTCCACTCATCTGTGAGTTCAGACAGGTGATTTATGCCTAGAAGTTTATGCCTAGGACTCACCTTCCGACTCATTGCAGACTTGCATCTCCTACAGCTGTTATCATAAAGACTATCCTGTGCGCAGCCCAGGACTCTTAATTACAATATGCTCATACCAAACATCCTTTACACACATTTAGTGCTGTTTGTCTTTTCTCTATATGACTGTACACTGTAAGGATTTATAATCCCACTATCGGGTGTCACCCAGAAGAGGATGGGTTCCCTTTAGAGTCTGGTTCCTCCCAAGGTTTCTTCCTCATGTCGTCTCAGGGAGTTTTTCCATGCCACTGTCACCTCAGGGATCTAGATCTCTGTAAAGCTGTTTTGTGACAATGTCTATTGTTAAAAGCACTATACAAATAAAATTGAATTGAATTGAATTTAAAGCAGGAAGATTCAGTGATCTTGTAATGTTGTGCCTTTCCAGGGATGAAGCTTGACACCTGTGCACAACACAATAATTCAGAATTCTCTGTCTTCAGCACCATAGTTCCATCCATTATGAAAAATCTGCTCAAATTGTATGTGAACATCAAGTGTGAGCTAAGGTCAGCTCAATAGCGGAACTGGCTTAAATTGACTGAATATTAGAAAATTGGGGTGGCGCACTTGGTTAAGAAAGTTGAGAGTTTGATTTCCAACAAGCAGAGAACGGGGCAAATGGCATAGTCCTTCACTCCCTATGGATTTATAGTGATGCTATCAATTTACACATATTTTAGGATGTTGTTTCAACAATATCTCAAAAAGCTGCATTATGAAAGAAATCTGATGTGTTGTGGCTTAGTGTTTTACGGCTCTGGACTACTGATCAGAAGAGTTTAAATACTGTCACCACCAAGTTGCCACTGTTGGGCCCTTGAGGATGGACCTTTAACCTTAACTCCTCAGCTCAATTGTAAGTCGTTTTGGATAAAGGAATAAATGTGGGTTACCTTCAACCTAGCATAATGGTGGCTATGTTGCATCTGGGCATATTTAAACAGCAGGTGGTAATTGTCGATGGATAACATTTGGATAAAATTGGAGTGTTGGTAGCGCTGGTTGTGGGAAAATTCTTAGGCTGGCATTCTACTTCATGCATACAGAAGCATCGTCCCTCTGGACAATTAAAAGCTATCTCCACTGGGGGCCATTGTTTCTCACAGCATCCATTGTTTTAAGGTAAAATCAGTGTTAATATAGTAGACGAAAACTAAGACGAAAAATGTTTGCCGACGACCTTTTTATTCGATAAAGAAAACTAAACAATAACTAAATAATAATTGAATAGCTGATTTTTTTTACAATGAGGTAAACAGTGAAGATGGCGGGAGTGGAGGAAGCTGTGATAATGATAATGTGAATGTTGAGAAAACGGGAGAAACAGCAGCAGTGGCGCCAACGTAGACGGTGTATCAGGCCATGAAACCAATCTTTTCGCTACAAAGGAGAGTTTATTTCTCTCGTCCTACCGATCGGTACGTTGCTTCACTATACTGCTCCCTGCTGTTTACGCTGGTATTGCACCACACGCATACACTGGGTAAATTTTTTGGAATGTGCACAATCGACGTGTGGCGGCCATAGCAAGTATAACCCCGGCCTTACACTCCAGTTACTCCAGAGTTAAAATCAAGTATAACACCTGCCTTAGATCCGTTTCTTGTCAGCGGTCTTGTAGTGCAAGCTCTAAGAATGACGGCTCTGATCTCTCGAAATTCATGAGAAGCTCTATTTATTTCTCAACATGTTGGAATGTTTTGTTGGAGATCCTCAAGAAAAATCAGCACTCATTGAAAGACAGGAAGCACTAAACACCGTCACACAGCTCCAGTATGTAGATCCCTGACCAGCTGGTAGCACAGTCTTAACTTCCCCACCCCCAACACAAACACATACACACACACACACACACACAGACAGACACACACACACACACACACACACTGTGAGAATCCAGAGCGACAGGCCGTGTGTCGGACAACAGCGAGCATGTTAATGAGTCTGTGAGCTGTTGACACACTCAGCCCATGAACGCACGCACACACACATACACACACACTGGAAGTGGAAATTAAATGAGGTCATTAACTTGCCCAGTTTAGCCTCAGTGTGTGTGTGTTTTTGCCCTTGTCCAACACATCCCTCAATAACTTGAAGCCTAAAGAGACATATGGCAAATCGATATTGTTAATACAGAAGCACGTTTATGATGGGTTTAGATTTATAATGCTAAAGTCTTACTCTGTTAAAAAGAATAAAAGCAGTGTTTCTGTGTAGGTCTGAGGGATTGAATGGTGTTTGAGACAGTATTCTTATTTGGTTTGCCTTTCTTTTTTAATTTCAGCAAAGAAACTGCGTACCCACAAAACCAGGAAACTATTATTTTGAGGTATTAATCAGAAATATCATATCAAATCACATGGAATAGTGATATAGTTAGTGATGGCTGGTTGTCATATTAAATGGGAAGGCTAAACAATTAGAATACCGATGAATAGCTGTTATGACAATAAAACTATTAGGGTTGAGCCCTATAGCATGGGGTCTCATCATGAAGTGTTTCAAGTCCATAATGTGCTGGTGGGCTCATGCCATGTCTCCTCCAAATAGCAAGCATAGTAAACAGAAAAGTTCATTCATTGCTTGATGCCGTCGGCTGGGAGAGGGGACGCGGAAAGCGGGCGGGCATCCGTGCTATGCTAAAGGCTAACCCTAGCCATCCAGCCCTACCATCCGTCCTTCTCTCCAACGTGTTTTTGTTTTTACGGAGACGTGGCTCAACGACAGCTTTCCGGACGCGGCCATTCAGCTAGCCGGGCTAACCGCTCATCGTGCCGACAGGATAGCAGCACTGTCCGGTAAGACTCGCGGTCGTGGCCTGTGTGTTTACATTAACAACAAATAGTGCAGGAATGCTGTAGTAGTCTCGAGTTACTGCTCGTCGCTGGTGGAGTTTATGACTGTAAAGTGTTGGCCATACTACCTCCCCAGAGAGTTTGCCACCATGCTCATTGTCGCGGTTTACATTCCACCCAGCACTAACGTGAGGGAAGCACTGAATGAACTCTATGGGGCTATCATCAATCTACAGACTGCGCACCCCAACGGATTTTTCATTGTCACTGGGGACTTCAACCATGTTAACCTGAAGTCAGTACTGCCTAAGTTTGACCAACATGTGAACCTGGTCTGAGGGGTCCATCTCAGCACTTCAGAACTGTTTTGTGTGCACAGACTGGAACATCTTCAGGGAGACTGCTACATATAATGACTCCACTGATTTGGTGGAATACACAGCATCTGTGACTGGCTATATCAGTAAGTACATAGATGACGTGACTTCCTTCAAGACCATCACCACACGCGCTAACCAGAAACCATGGATGACTGAAGAAGTGTGTGTGCTGCTGAAAACCCGGGATGCTGCCTTTAAGTCAGACGACAAGGCAGCCCTCAGCACAGCTAGAGCCAAGCTGTCCCGGGCCATCAGAGAGGTGAAGTGTAACTATGCTCAGAAAATCCATGGACACAAGGGACACACGGCGTATGTGGCAGGGCATTCAGGCCATCACAGACTACAAAATGACATCACAGGTATGTGATGATGATGCCCTGCTTCCAGACACACTGAATGATTTCTATGCACGGTTTAAAGCACAGAACAATGAGCCGGCGAGGAAGACCACCCTAACTCCTACAGACCAGGTACTTTGTCTGACTACAGAGGATGTCAGGAACTCTGTCCAGAGTTAACCTGCGGAAGGCTGCCGGTCCTGATAACATACCTGGCCGGGTGCTCAGAGGATGTGCCGATCAGCTTGCGGATGTCCTATCAGACATCTTCAACACCTCCCTGAGACAGGCAGTTGTCCCAGAGTGCTTCAAGATGACCACCATCATCCCCGTGCCT
>JAOUQW010000040.1:1257511-1268620 GCA_028565825.1 Olivaichthys viedmensis | reverse complement strand
GATGGTGGGTAGAGAGACTCCGATGATCTTCTCAGCAGTTCTCACAATCCGTTGTAGGGACTTGCGGTCTGAGACAGTGCAGTTCCCATACCAGACAGTGAGACAGCTGGTCAGTACACTCTCTATTGTCTCTGTGTAGAAGGTGGAATTGTGCATGTTTATAAATGTGCATGTTTGTGTTTACACTGAATTTTTGCCTTGCTATTTGCTTCGCCAGGGTGGAGCAAAAATCTGGCAATTATAGGTGGTCCTGGTCTCATATGATTTTGCAGAGACAAGCTACATTAAAACATAGCGAGGTAGAAGTCCGGTGTGAGCGCTAATTAATCATGAGCATTTTACTTTTTTTATAAAGGAGAGACCACAGCCCATCCTCATGTTTTATATTGCCTTACACTTCTGGAGTTCGTAAATTTGCGGTTCAAAGTTTACCTGGATAAACTCGGCAAGAAGCAAAATTAACCGCTACTGGAAGATAATTCCTATTTTGCGTCCTGCGTCCTTTCCCATTCAAGTGAATTGGCTTTTGCGCCAGGCATATTTTTATTTATTTATTCTCACCTGGTTTAAGGAGGATTATTCTAAACTAGACCACACTTTACAGTTTTTATGTGTGACAGAACATTATATTACCATTGCAGTGGTCATAGTCTTCAAAAACTGCCACCAGCTTCAGTGTGAGGTGTGTGTCTGCTTCGCAAGCACTCATAGATAAAAAATTTACACACACGATCACAGAAATGTGTTTCCATTCACACTGTTCCACTTCATACCCCTCTTTCTCTCTCGCCTGCCTCCCCAGTGTGTTCCTCAGCAGGACACATCCGGTCTCGTCTCTTCTTCTTCTCTGTCTCTCTGTTTCTCTCTCTGAACATCGCTATAATTACCTCGCTCTCTCTTCTGAGTTCTCTCCTACACTCTCTCACCCTCTTTTACTTTCTCTCTCTCTCTCTCTCTCTCTCTCTCTCTCTCTCTCCTACTGCTGTGAATGACCTTTTCAGTGTGTACTGTTGTTGTTGTTTTTCTCTGTCTAATTCTGAGACTTCCTCTACTGTCTCAGTATTGATTGTGGGGCTTTCTGATGTGAAGGAAGTCAGGTTCTCCCCTTTATTTTTAGCCCTGTTTCCTTAAGCTGATATATTTTAGGTCTGTCTGCTGTTTCGAGGGAGGAGCATTTGCTATGACTATTGCTCTCTGATGAACCAAGATTTGAAAAAAACTACAATGCAGATATTTACAGGGTGTCTATTGGGCTTTAAAGTCTGAAATCTGTCTGAAAATAGGCTACATTTTATATTATCATAAATTTTAAATTACATGATTCTTAGACTTTAGACTTTTTGGTGCTGTTAGCTGATAAAGGGTTGATGGGACACTTTGGCGAAAATACAAAAATGTAGCCATCCGTACATCTGTTGCAAACATGCCTACACACCTCCTATAGCGGTCACACGGTCGACTCTAGAACGAGATTTTTCAGTTTGAATCCTGGGAAAAACCTCCTCTTGGTTCACTTTTGAAGAACTACAGCTGCTTTGGGGAGGAAACCTGCCCTTGCACACTACACTGCTAATGCTACATCAATGTATAGGCTAATAAATACATGAGAGTATTGATGGGTGAAACCACAACAATGATACAAAAGCGTGAATTCTGTCAAAAACTGAGGCTCAGAGATACAATGCTATAGAAGACTACACGACATGACAAATAACATATGAAATGCTAGTTTTATGCATGAATGCCCCTTTAAACTGAGGATAACCTCTTATAGGGTTAGCATATACAAAGGCACATGGATATAGTGAAATGTAAATTCAACCAAAAAACCGAAACCCAAAAATCATTTTGCTGGTTAAAAACCTCTGTCCACTAAAGACTGAATGATATGCATTAACTTGTTTCCTGCTGTAAAATACACATACATAAAGTCTCTATATTCGGTGTATCATCACTGCAAATAAGGTCTTGAATTACATTTGAAGTAGCAAGCCGTAAAATTGTATTAAATTGAATTTTAGCATAGGTATAGAAGTTCTAAAAGCAAAGATGCTTTCAAAATAATGGGAAAAAAATAGAGAACAGTAAACAGTCATTATGTTTTTATCTAAAAAAGTGCTCTCTGTCACGGTGTGTCGGCGTGGGGGAGCAGACACAAGCGCAAAGCCGCTCTGAATAAACAACATATTTATTTGACTCAATAACGACAGGGTTTAAATGAACAGAATTACACACGCCGCGACTTTAACACACAAAGACACAAACAACGAGACAACACAGGACAGAAACAAGCGGGTATTTAAACACTTAATAATCAAGGAAGACGAACGAAGAACAGCTGGAGACATTTAACAACACTCACGTGACAAGGACAACAAAACCGTGGGGCCTATGCTCCTGTCCGGGTGGCAGCCCGGAGGCTGGACAATGACGTCCTCGGCGACGGACACCCGGGGGCCACCCACCGCGGTGTCTGGAGGCAGAGTGGCGTCACCGTTCCCGAAGCTCGGGGGCAGAGCGCTGACATCCTCGGTGGCGGCGACGGACGCCCGGGGGCCTCCCACCGCGATTTCTAGAGGCAGAGCGGCGTCGCCCTCCCTGAAGCTTGGGAGCGGTGCGGAGACGGGGCATCGTCTGCAGCCGCGTCCTGGAACTTGGCCACGCCTCCAGCGGCGTCCGGGAGCGCGGCCACGCCTCCTGCGGCGTCCGGGAACTCGGCCACGCCTCCTGCGGCTTCCAGGAACTCGGCCACGCCTCCTACGGTGTCAGGGAGCTCATCCACGCCTTCAACGGCGTCAGGGAGCTCATCCCCGCCTTCAACGGCGTCAGAGAGCTCATCCACGCCTCCTACGGCGTCAGGGAGCTCATCCACGCCTTCTATGGCGTCCGGGACGTCTTCGGCGGTAGGCGGCGCGACGGGGGGGGCAACATCGCTACGCGGGCGGCCAGGCTGTCCATCCTCTTCTGCCTCTCCATGCCCTCAATACCGACGAGGCGCCAGCCCTCTGCTTCCCAGGCGCGGAGCGGTCTCTCGGCGAGTTCTATTAAGACCTCCTCCACGGACATCCTCGCTGTGTCCATTTTTGGGGTCTTCTGTTCTGTCACGGTGTGTCGGCGCGGAAGAGCAGACACAAGCGCGACGCCGCTCTGAATCCCGCGCTCAGCCGGGCGCGTAACACTCTCGTATCTAAAATCGTACTTTCATTAATGACTAAAATGATAAAGAATTCTGTTAACATTAAATGTTTTGGAAAATGAATGTTTGGAAATGTAACATTTCTTTTTTGTAATGACACACTAATGCAGAAGACATAAAATAAACATCTAAAACAAAATGTATATGTAAAAATGTAGGGTGTCTAAGACTTTTTCAAAGTACTGTATAACAGTTTACAATTGTAAACTTTAGGTTGCTATTCATTTCTTATGGTGTGCCCCACTTTTATATTTCACTTTATTGCTCTTTTCACCTGTGATTTACTGTAGTCGTTTTTCAAAAAGCTGGGATATGGCTTTCTGCTTTTATGTTCCTATCCCCATAGAATTGAGCTATTTTCTAATCTGCTTCTCTGCCACTTCTATTTTTCCAGCTAAAGCCACCAGATTTATAGTACTTTATAGACAATATAGTTTACCATCATTTGCTTACTCATCTTCAGTAGTTTTACATACTGTTAATATCAGAATGTATTCCAGCCTCCTGACCTGAATCAAGCTCCTGAACCAGCCAATGAAATGACCCAGATTTAATCCAGTTCAGACCCAAATAATGACTCTGATGGGATAACCTTTGAAATGCTGAGCCCTGGAGTTGAGACGTGAACTGTGAGGCTGTGACTTGCCTCGTCTTTAGAGGAATAGTGTGTAAGACGGGATGCATCCACAAGTGTGCGGCACACAACTGTCATCTGGTGCCCAGGTTAACAGCACAGAACCTGAGGCCATCGCAAGATCAGCCCCAGTCAGAAGGTGGCCAAATATCACAGTTGTAGTGATTTTATAAGCCTGAGGTGCTAAGCTTTGTAACTCATGGCGGATAGATGTGATACAACATGAATTAGTATTTTTTGTTTAGGCCTAGCAGGTGTCAGAGTACTGAAAGGCAGGGTTAATACAAAGTCAAAATAAAGGTAAACTACTGTAGGTCTGAGCACAGGAACCCGGAAACACTAGTAGCATGGCTACAAAATGCAGTATACTCATGCAAGAGACTGCGCTAACATCACAAGAACTTCTATTATGGGTGTCAAGTGGCCTTGATGCAGTGTCAACTACAGACGTATGACAAACGAAAGAAAAAGCTGAATAAATGAGTGAATCCACAGGGCACGAGGGGTTTGATGAGGATGAAAATAATGTAAATCATATGCTCTGGCCTTCACAGTCACAAGATCTCAACTCAATTGAACACCTATGGGAGATTTTGGAGCGACGTGTTAGACAGCGGCTCTCCACCACCATCAAAACACTAACTGAAGGAATATCTTTTGGAAGAACAGTTCTCCATCAGTTCCTCCAGTACAGTTACAGAGACTTGTAGAATCTACACCAAGGAGCATTGAAGCTGTTCTGGAGGCTCGTGGTGGCCCAAAACACCTTACTAACACACTTTATGTTGGTGTTTCCTTTCATTTGTCACCTGTCTGTATGTGCAAATGCTATTACACATAATACTGCTTTTTCTGAAACTGTTGATACCCAAGCTGCACTAGAATTCATCTACCTTGAATTAATCAAACTTTCTTGGCAATGTCAGCACCCCTAAATTATCATTTAATTTCACACCGTTAGAACTATTAGACACTTTTGGTATGTCCAAAAACGGCACCCTACCCACTGCATAGTGCACTATATTGGAAGTTTTGCCATTTTTTAGCCATGTTCAAAGGCCTACTATCAGATTAGGACAGGGTTGGATGCAAACACTGGGTTTTTATTGAGTGGATATCGGTAAACTAACAAAAGGGCGAGGCAGAGATCAGCGTCTGGCAATCGGCAAACAAAATGACCGCGATAAAGCCGAGTCAAGAGTGAGAAGTCGCAAAGACCATGGGAAATGGAGTTCGTGTTTTTGGCTGATGTCGGCAGAGATGTGAGACTCAGTGAAGAATATCCAGTGCACTCATGAAATAACACAATGCACTGCACTAGGTTAGTGTCCAAATGATGTCCCCCAGATGGTACAGAATATCCATAATGCACTTTGCTGTTTGCAGGGAATAGGAAGTAAAGCACCATTTTAGACACCATTTTTGAATTTCACTGCAGATCTGTTGAGTGTCAGAGAACTTCCTAAAGAGACTTGACTTATATTGAAGGTCAATAGAGTGTTGGATATAGCATGTGCAAGGACAAAAAAAGAGTAAAAAAAAAATATATTTGTAATATGAATTTCATGGCTGTATACTAGACATTGCGCTGTTTCCTATGCAATTGTATTATTTTTTTTATTCATGAACAATGTGAAAATTACCTTTTTTAAGGGATTAACAGAAATCTAGCCCACTGAAATGTCATTTGGCAAAACAGATATTTTCAAAAAATTATAAAAGGCCCACTTTTACCTTTATGACTTGGATAACATGGACAAAAATCACACAGTAAAAAGTACACAACACCCAAAAAACAATTTCATTCTGAGGTCTCTATATTTTGCTGTTATTGTTACTCCTTTGTCTGTTTATGCAACATTTACGTAAAATACTATTCGTTTGTTTTCTGTTCATTCATTTTCATTCTTTTTGATGTCTTTGAATCAATATTTTAATATCACATGCTGCTGTTAAACTCCATGTCAGTGCAAACTGTTTTTGTCTCTCAACCAAATACAAAGTTCAACATCTTCTGTGATGAGATCTCAGATCTTGAGGATCTTTAGTCCAATCTGTCCCTTGTCCACAGAGGAGAGTTCTCCGCTCGGCTCCGGAGAAGCTGCGCAATCGGACCCCAGTGTCGGCCAACGTGACCCAGAGCAGCCCCGGCACGCGGGTCAACCGCTACATAGGCCGTCTGATCGAAGCGCGTCAGACAGAGTCAGACACGGCTGATTTACACCTACTCACGCTGATGTACAAGTGCTCAGAGCGGGAGAAGAGGGTGAGCTGCTTTATGCAGAGAATAGGCTTGATTTCATGAGAGAAGAACAGAAAACCTGTTTACTCCAAACTCACTTATAATGGAAGTCTAAGGGCATTTGTTGAGGCGTCAATAAACATTGATGTAAAATATATTTTTGTAAAACACTTTCATGAATTCTTTGATTAAAGGTATTTGTAAAATCTTTATAATTTGCTAAGAAGAAATTATTTTTATGAAAATCTGGTGGTACAAAATACAAACCACAGAAGAATCAGTTACAAAAATCTGGCTTGTCTGAAGAAATTACGGTATGCAGAAGATTACATACCTGGAATTACATTTGATAAGTTTGACGCAAATTACATGCAGACCTAGCTCATTACAAAAACAGAGAACAATAAGTGCATCATCTGATTAAAACACAATACTGTTCAGATGTGGCCTTTGATGTACCAGAGAGAACCGTTTACAAACTCCTCTCATTTGTTGTCGCAAAGATGGGACTACTTTTTCAGAGGGAGGAATTTGTGGTTATCCGTGGAAAGTAGAACGTAATCGGAACTACTTTTTACTGTATTGCTGCAGTGTCAGAAAGTTGGATAAAACTCCATAAGAACAGCTTTGGTAAGACTTTCTCTCATGTCTGTCTCATCCTAACACCTTTACTGTCCCAGTGTAACAGTTGTAGTTTTGAATTTATGTGATATTGTCACGTATTCTAAATGTTTATTGGCCAAATTCAACAGCTGCCCTTTGACTTCCATTATAAGTGAATTTCAGCACTCTCATAAAAAAGGTACAAAAGGGACAACAGTGGTCCAGTGTAATTATGTGCCTTAGATAGGATTACACTAAGGTAAAGTACACTACATTCACTTTCCCAGGTGAAAGATACATATAAAAGGAACAAACAATGTGACAAGCAAATGGTACAGTTTAGTACCTTTTTTTCTGAGTTTAGAGTAAACAGGTTTTCTGTTCTTTTCTCAGTGCAGGGGAAGGTGTTGAAATTTTTGTCAGTGGTAATCACACATACACTACAGATGCAGTAGATAGAGATTAAGTTGAAAAACTTAATAGTATTCGTTTAATTCCACACCAGAACTGTACCGGACCAACCACAAGGCTAGAAGTGAGCCTAAAAGTAACTTATGCCATGTTCAGACAGGCAGCTAAAATCCAATTTTCTGGCACAACCGATTTGGGATGGAAAGATTTTCTGCAATCTGAACGACAAAAAACCCCACATGAAACTGGACTTTTTCCCAATCGGATTCAAGCCACATTTATATGTGGTTTCAAATATGGTTTTTATGTCACTCTGCGGCTCTGCACAGCGCGATCTCGACGTCAGACATTTGCGATTATAAATAACACTAAAACCAGAATGGCCGAAAACCAGCATGACAAATCAAGAAAGGAGAGTAACCTGTTCCTGGAGCAACGAGGAACAGGTTACAGCTTTCTTTGGAACAGCTTTCTTTGTAGGGAGGATGCCTCCGTGAAATAAAAATTGGAAGGCACTTATGGAAATAAATGAGGAAATATCGCGCTCAATGCGCGAACGAGGGTTCGTAAGATCCTGGGAACAATGCCAGCTCTAAAAAAGATAACAAATCTAAAAACAAAACGCAAAGAAATCAAAGATGGAAACAATAAAAGTGGAGCCGGGCGACCACAACCTGCCCTTTGCATGAGCGGTTGAATAACCTTCCCCTGCCTCAATCAACCAATCTGGATACGCGAATAAATAAAAATGAATCAGATTTGCCCTGCTTTCTGAACATGGCTATTATTATTAATAATTGTGGTAGTTACTGTATAGATGGAACAACTGATCAAATGTGTCTCTGCTTTCTCTTTTCAGTATCATCTCATCCATGATGAGTACTTCACTGGAGCGGTGGTGCTCTCGCTAATCCTAGCTGCCTTGTTCGGCCTTGTCTACCTTCTCATCATGCCACAGTAAGCATGAGGCCTTCACTTTATTCCTAACCATCTGGCTAACGCATCTGCTAACGTTCTTAATCTAGGGCTGTTAGATTTTTAAAATGTGAATAAATACCAAAGTTTCATTGCTAATAATCATTAAAAGCTGCTAGGGGTGCAATCATCATTATGCAAAGTAAAAATCATGCAACGTAAACCCTTTGCAAGCTTATAGATTTTTAAGTTCTGTCTTTTCCTTCTACTAGTTCTCAGTTTGCTTCATGTTTTTTTATCTTTCTTTTAACCTCTCCTCTCCTTTTTTCTCTTTCGTTTGATGAATTTCTGCATCTCAGGGGGACAGTAGTGTTGGTGCTGCTGGTTTTCTGCATCTGTTTCCTTGTAGCTTGTATCATGTATCTTCATGTCACTAGAGTGCAGGTAAACAATTAAACAAGTACACACTTTAAATGCATGTTTTTTTTTTTACTTTATAAATTGATTCAAGTCCCCTTTACAACTTTTGTGATACAAATTATTTAAATGCTTTCTTTACCCTGGAACAAAAAGTAGAACAAGATTCAAACCAGATGAAAAAATTAGCAATAGCTGTGTTGTGTGATGAAGAGAAGGGTTTAATCCATAGCATTTAAAGGGAACACATAGGTACGTATTCATGGGGCCATTAATAGGACCTACAATGATCTATTTATGGGCTCAATACTGATATAAGGCCATGTCTGTGATTTGGTAAGTAAAAGTTAATGTCTAAGTGAGCCTTTAATAGACGGTTGACAAATTAAAGGTGAAACCTTAATAAATGAGTGCATCCACAGGGCACGAGGGGTCACTGAATGGTTTGATGAGGATGAAAATAATGTAAATCATATGCTATGGCCTTCAGTCACCAGATCTCAACCCAATTGAACACCTGTGGGAGATTTTGGAGTGACGTGTTAGACAGCGGTTCTCCACCACCATCAACAAAACACCAACTGAGGGAATTTCTTTTGGAAGAACGGTTCTCCATCAGTTCCTCCAGTACAGTTCCAGAGACTTGTAGAAACTACGCCAAGGAGCATTGAAGCTGCTTTGGCGGCTTGTGGTGGCCTAAACACCTTACTAACACACTTTATTTTGGTTTTTCCATTAATTTGTCACCCATCTGTATTTATGGATGTATTTACAAGAGGTCATGCGGTAAAACCAATCTAGTTTGAATCGGCATCTGTGAAATAGCATATGACTGTGGAGAACCTGATTTTCTCCTTCTCCTTCAATAACGCATACCCACCATGTGGTCTATAATTAAGTTTGAAAATCCCTGACACCATTTTCAAAAACTCCTTTTGTTGTAATCAACCGTCAACCAAATGTCAGAAATACGGAGTAAAAGCTAACGGTGCTAATCAAAAGAGCCATGAAAGGAGAAACACTGATGTGCCCTCAAAGTCAATTTGCACTAATCGTGTTTTAACAATAGCTTTGAAAATCCATCGTTTCTTTTTTATTTGCTGTTGTGAAAAAAAAAATCAGAACCCATTTAGTTCGGTTTCCTCTTTTGTTCTGGGTAAAGTCTTTATCAAGTTCGCCGTTCGACGTCATCATAAGTGGATTTGCGAATTTGAATTCTCTCTCTTAATCGCTCTCTCTCACGGTCTCTCTCTCTCTCCCTCAGTGTTTTCCCGGGTGCCTCACGATACAGATCCGCACGGCCCTGTGTGTTCTTATAGTGCTCTTAATCTACGCTGTGGCACAGGCTTGTGTGGTAAGCCTCCATCATCCACATCACTATGATCAGCAATTCAACTGAGTGTTGAATTAAAAGAGCAGGAATCTATGCAGGAAGATGACCATTGGATTAGGCCTCTATCTACGGACTTGGTTTTGGTCAAACTAGGGTTTATCTATTAGGTTTAAACCAGGAAATGAGGTTATAGTCCATAGTCTTAAAGTGAGAGAAGCCCATATCAGCTAGTGACTCGGCTCTCTCCTCTTCAGGTGGGCTGCATGCCGTGGCTGTGGGCCTCCAGCTCCAACACTTCTATAGTGATCATAGACACAGTGGGCGGGGCCAACCGAACAATGGCGGAGATGCCCTGTGATGGGGTGCGGTATGCCTTCCTGGCGTGTGTGGTGGCCACTGTTACCATGGCGCTCTTCCTGCGAGTGTCCTGGCTGCCCAAAATGCTTCTGCTGCTCACGCTGGCCACCAGCTACATCACCGTGCTGGAGCTGAGCGGATACCGTCAAACCATGGCCAGGTAAAAGCTCCGACTTCCGTTCATGTGTGGGCGTGTTAAAGAATGCCTTAGTCACACCGGATTTTCACCTCATTATTTTCGTTGCCGGGGTGATAGAAAAATCTGCCGGAAAAACAAACATAAAAAACAGCTTTTCGGAGCAAGATATAGTGACTGGATTGAAAAAAAAGTTCACAGTATAAGGTCTTTAAAAGTTATTAGAGAGTTTTGTTTAGAAACAGTTAGTGGCACGTAAACGTGATTGGCTATTTGTAATGTCAGTAAAACTGGCATTTTCCTGTGGAAATAGGCGATTATTGGCCATGTTTGATGGCGAAAAGGACCAGACTCTCGAACGACAGCTAGAAGTCTGGCTCACAAGACTATGTGCACACTGAAAGTGAATTCTCTCCCTGAAATTTCACTCCCATTCACCGTTAGTGTGGAGTAGTGAATTAATGCGCAAGCGATTGTGGGATAGCGAGTGACAAGAACGTATTGTGTCGCAGCACACACCTAGCACTGACCCATCAGGGCAGTTTGCTGTTGTCCAGGTGTAAATTTGGTTGGTCATAAATTCCCACTAAAAGGAAGGTTGGAAGGTTAGTTATATCAGTTTCTTGGTTCAATAAAATTTTATTTGTATAGTGCTTTTAACAATAGACATTGTCACAAAGCAGCTTTACAGAAATCTAGCTGTAGATCCAGATCTCTGATAATTCTCCACATACATGGTTCTCCATATGATATGACCCAAAACTGCACCATTAGAAAGAAAGAAAGAAAGAAAGCTTCTTTATTGTCACATATACATATACAAGTACAGTGAAATTTGATTCTTCGCATATCCCAGCATGTTGGT